>VZTL01000736.1:56469-128613 GCA_013400535.1 Scopus umbretta
GGACTCAGGCTACCAGCAAACGGCACCCCTGCAGCCCCAGCACCATGCTGGAGCCCGTGCAGGGGGAGAGGGGGCAAGCCCGAAGGAGGTTTGGGTCATTTTCCCCCTTCTCACATCCCTGAGGAGTGGGGGCAGGTGGGGGCACATGGGTCTGGCCATGCTGGGGTGGGCAGCCCCACTCTGTGAGCCGCGGGAGAAGGGAAGCGAGTGTTTGGAATTGTTTGGCGCAGAAGGGAATGAGCTGAAGACAATGTCAAGCTCTGTAAATATTTATCAGATGAATGAGAGCAGGGGTTTGAAACGTTAGACAGCTGAGAAATGGCTGTTTTAATAATTCTCCTGATAAATTAAAACTGAGGGCGGGGGGGTGGGGAACAGGTCAGGGGAGGAGGAGAGTTGTTTAGAGATTCGGGGCTTGAGAAGCTGTCCTGGGCTGAGACGGGGCCGCAGCCGGCGAGCACGGGCCTTCACCCCTGGGGAGGAGGATGAGGAGCGAAGCGCCTCTCGCCTACTGGGATGCTGGGGCAGCCCTGCAGGACCCAGGCACCCGGGAGCCGCAGCTCTCTGCTGTCTCCCACGGTCACGGTGTGTGCAGGGCTGGTGTTAGGCAGGGCAGACGAGAGGCAGAGCAGTCCCTTGGCAGGCCAGGGCTGCTCGGTGGAAGCCATCACAGGCATGGTAGGACAAGAGCAGAATCGTGAGCTGACTGGTGACTGCAGACCAGCTTGCTGATCCCCCGCCTGCCTTTGCCACTTCTCTTCAGACTTAGGGATGCATAAGGGAAAAAGACCCAATTCTCATTGTTCGGACCTAAAATTCATCCTGCAGTCAAGCACAGCGGGAATTTGCAAGCAGGGCTCTGGTTATGCCGCTCCCAACATTCAGCTCTCCCCGTTTTCTTAATTAAGCATCTAAAGCTCCGTGCCGAAGGAACGCAGGACCAGACTAGCCCCTGCCTTGCAATCCTCCCTCTGCATCTGCTTGGAGCCTTGCCTGGGCTAGGACACGGGGCTGACTCACTGCTTTCGGTGAGGCACAGTCAGCTTCTGGCAGGGAATACCTGGAACCGTAACGCTGGGGCTTAGCAGGTGAGCGTGGGGGAAGCTAAACTTCAAGTAGTTTGCTTTTGAATGTGTTTACAAGTTTGGAGCCCGCACGTAGAGTTGATTAATTGCTGGGGATCTTGGAAGGGTGTTTTTTTTTTTTTTAAAATAGTGTTATTTTAAACAAAACTTTGCAGTTCCCCTTTAAAGGAGACATCTGGGCTCAATGTGGCAGGCAGGGAAGAGGCAGTGAGAGCAGAGATGATCACAGGGAGAAGTATGCACAGGAAAAATGCCATCTCTGTGGGGAATTCACGAGGCAGCTCTCTTCTTTGCTGAGCCAGCATTGGTTTGCAAGGCTCAGACCCAGGCACAGGGCATGCCCACCCTCCTGGCTGCGGCTGTGCCCTGCCATGACTGTTTGCACGGCCCGGGGGGCTCGCCAGGATGGGGGCTCCTTCGGCCGGGGAGCTGCTGGGATCCTGGCCCCCGTGTTGCTGCAGGGAGGTGAGCCGGGGTGAGATCCTGCTTCTCTGCGGCTTGCAGGTGAGAACGCTTCAGAGATAAAAAACCATAACGGTGTTTATGGATAGTTGTGCTATGGATTCACCAGGAACACTCGTATTACTGCCGGGCAGGCAAACAGGAGAAAAATATGGGAGAGATAAAGCTTCCCTCCTCAGCTCCTAAAGCATCCTCCGACTCCCTGGAGCTGGGTAGAAATAGCTCATCTGTGCAGGTTGCCCCATCAATGTTCTTTATGGGACGTCTTGGGCCTTTTCTGCAGCATCTGGTGATGGGCGTTGGGAGGGACAGGCGTTTAGACTAAGTGGAGCTCCGGTCTGGCCCTTTATGGCAGTTCTTCGGCTCCTATATTATCTGGGCTTTGGGGCAAGTTGAAGCACGGCTGAGACAGAAGAATAAAGCAAGGCTTTTTTATTTATTTGTCTTTTAATGCTCTGCCATATTCACCTTTCAGGAAATTCCCGTCTGCCTCCAAGTGGCCAGCTTCTTCCCTGGGCTCTGCACACCGGCTCCACATGGTTTCATTTTCCTCACCAGCAATAATAAATCTGCAAGTGAAAGCGTCTGCTGGAGGTGTCTGCTCCCCGATAGAAAAGCCTCCATCGCCTACGCAGGATGTCCGTGTCAACAGCTTACAAATCCCGCTCCCGCGCCGGCCCAGGAGGCGAGGGGCTGAGCTCGGGGGGCCCGGGACGGGGCTGCCTTCCCTGCTGGGATGCCTGTTCGGATGCATGGGCAGAGGCTTCCTTTCAGGGGGAAAAACTCCTCCACTTAACCTCCTTAACAGCCCGATCCGCTCTGCCCAGGCTGCTGGGAGCTCCTCCTGCGGCCGCCGAGGGCTGGCGTTGCCCCGAGCCGGGGGACAGGGCGATGCTCTCGTTGGGGTACCGCAGGAGCGAGCACGAACCTGCACCCAGAGCAGCAGCCGAAAGCTTTCCTGGGGCTCAAGCCAATTGCCTAACTTTGTTCCATCAGCTGCGAGGTCTCCAAAACCAGCCTCCCCCAAAGAGGGGCCTGGGAAGCAGAAAACATTGCCAGGTTCTCCACATTTCGGCTAACTTCTCAGCTCCGACAGCAAGAAACGTGTATTTTTAGTTACTGAAAGCTGAGATTAACTCATGAGCCCATGACTCTGGGAGATGGCACTTCAATAAAGCTGATAAATAAAAGCTTTCTGATAAAAATCACTTTTTTAAAATGCAACACAATTGTTTTCCCTTCCTCCCTGTGGCCCCCCAGGCTCAGGTGTAGCCTGAGAGTGCCTAAGGGCAAAGATAGGTAATGAAACGAGTAGGGTTGTTGGTTTTTTCCCCAGGAGAAATTGCCTGTGGTTTGCTCTGAGGCTGGCAGGTGCTCTGAATTGAGGCTCCGGCTTCAAAAAGGACTCCCTGGATTGGAAGAAAACATTGTTGTACTTTATTCATGTAGATCTTGTTGATATCTCATGAAAATTATTCTGGCTGTACTCCTGGTTAAGTCTGGAAGCACTGACATATGAGGGTAAATGCTTTTCTCATGCCAAGCAAAGACTGGAAATCTCTGGACTGCCCCGATCCCCCTCTTTGCCCTCCCTCCTCCCCAGGCTCCGGCAGAGGCAGTGCAGGGGTTTGCCGGGCTGGAACCGCATTTTCTGCATCAGCACCCCCAGCCCAGCAGGGCTTCGCCTGGGCAGAAGGGTGGGCTCTCGCGTCCCCCCTCCTGCAGACGGGGTCCCACGTTGCAACCAGCTCTGCCGGGGCGTTGCTCCGGGATGGCAGGACCCTGCGGACCGAGCAGCAGCGCCTTGGCTCTCCCATGGGAGCAGGGCACAGGTTCCTCCCGGCTGCAGATCCAGCCCAGTGCTCAATGATACACAGCTCTGGCTGCCGCCTTCCTCTCCTCCTCCTCTTCTTCTTCCTCCCAGCTGCCTGGTGCTTTCTTCCCAACCGATGCTCTTTTCTTCGGGCTCTCCCAACTGCCCCCTTTTCCAAACCTTTGTTACAGCTGAACTTCCGCTGGGATGCTCACAGAGGGCGGACTACAAACCAGCCTGTGGAGTCATCCTTCCCTCTGTTCTGGGTTTTTATCTATCTTGTATAACTGGAGAGCTCTCCTGGGGAAAGGAGCTATTTTTATTTCACTTCTTATACTAACCTGAGCGCATTTCTGCTGGCACAAAACAAATTCCATGTGGAAGAAAATTAACATGGCACAAGAGCTGTGCCAGGAACTATACAGACACACCAAAAGGAATGAGGCCATTGCCCCGAAGATTCCTTGGAGCAGGAAAACGTTCACCGATGAGAAAAACCATCATCATCAGTTTATAAAAGCATTTGTCCTGCCTTGTGGCAGGAGGGTGAAGGGAAGAAACAATACTTTGGGAGATTATTTTAACCATCCCTCCAGATATACAGGATCACAGCTGTGATTCAGCAGCCCAGCTCCGTACAGATGAACCCAACACATAACTGAAGCTCTCCTAAAACTCCTGGCTCTGTGGCCCTCCGGTGCTGCTGGAGGGGTGGTGGGGATGCAGCAGAGCGGGTGTTCCCGGGGACGATGAATCCTGCTGTCCGCATCCCCACCGCTGCGCCTGTGGAAAGATAAGCAGCTGATAGGAGAAGTTGTTTTCTAACAGCACAAATCAATATTTATTATAATGAAAAGGAGAGATTGATATCAGGAAGGGTGATAAGAATAAAAAAAACAAGTCCAAACTTATTATTTGTGTGTATGGTCCAGGATGAAAAAAAATCCCCAAACACAGCCTTTGTTGATTTCTTTTGCTTTGTAGAAACAGATTCCTCTGATATTCTCACTTAGATTTTCCCAGGCACCCTGCTGAGGTTTTGATGTTTGACTTGCATCAAGAATATTGAGCATGAAATCTAAACATTTCTTCTTCTGGTGGCAGCTGATGGAGGCACAGAGCGAGGGATAACGGGGGTGCGGAGGGGCGCCTACCGTACCCCGGGGGGAGCAGCAGCACCTGGGTGAAATCAGCAGCATGGGGACCGGGCAGCCACGGAGCCACGGGTGTCTTTGGGCAGGGCAGAGCATCAGCCGGATCTGCATTTTGAACTGTCTTTGAGATTGTCTTTTTTATATTAGGGTTGCAAATGCCAGAGGCCCAAGTCCTGGGGTTTGCTATCGGCTTTGCTGTTGGCCCACTGGGCAGGACTGTGATCTGTGGAGGCAGAAGCCCGTCAGTTAGAGGATGGCAGGAGGGAGGAAGGAATGAGGAGTGGAGCAGCTTCTTTCCCCCATTAGTACCTGGTGTCCCTTCCTTGCGCCAGTGTGGCTGGGAATAATATTTGGCTGTCAAAGCAGTAATAACGTAAAGCCAGACTGTTTTCACGTTGAGACCCACAAGAACCAGACCTAGGGTTCTTCTGCTGTGGGCTGGCCTGATGACTGGTGCTCAGGTCTTGTGAATATGTGAACAGCAGACAACTTTGCCCAGCCGTTATGTTGCGTGGTCACTGCCCAGACCCAGCTCTGGCAGAGTGCTTTCCTGAATCCGGACCCGGCGAGGCAAGAGGGCTGCTGGTGGAGAACAGTTTCGGAGAGTGGTTCCAGCCTGTGGAAAGAACCTCCTCAAAATCTAGGAGACCATCACAAACCTGAGCTCCTTCTCACCAGTGGCTTTTTAGAGTGCAACTTCTCTAGCGACATCCTCAGAATGCACATGTTTAAAGCAAAATTACATGAAATGAAGGGCTTTGGTACCTGCGAATCTTCTCGTAGAGTGAAGACAAGGGAGCATGTATAGAGCTTCGCTTAGTAAGCTACCGGCAGGCTCCTAGATGTGAGGGTGAAGGCAAGACCCTATGTGAGACCAGGCAGCGCTGTAAAGCGGACATCTACATAGGAGGCAGCAGTTTTCTGGCTAATCTGTCAGGGAGGATGGGGAAACTCAGAGGCAGAAGGAACAAGGCAGCCCTCGGGACGGTTGTGGGAATGGGACTAAGAGGATGCTTGGGCAAGTCACTGTGCCGGTTCCCTGAGCTCCTGCTCCCCAAATTCCTGCTCTTTGCAGCAGTCAGCAGTGAGGCAGAGCAGGGACCAGTCAGGCAGGAGATGCCTCCGAGCATTAATAAGGCGAGCATTAGTGAGAGTGGAAAGCTTTCTGATTAATCAATAAGTTAAATTACCGTTCATTAAATCTCCACAATTCCTGTCTGTCTGTAATGGCAGCCATTAACTAATTGATTCTTCTGGGTACTGTACCTGGGTCTGTTTTCAGCGACACACTTGCGATCTCCTGTTTCCAGTCTTGTATGTACTCACCTAGCCGTGTCCAGCCTCTCCAGCAGCGCTTCTGAAAATAAACAGTATTTCGGCATCAGGAACCTCAGAGCTAATCAAGGCTGGGATTTGGGTCCAGCTCCTGGAGTATGCTGATAAATGGCATTTTCGGATGATTCAGTTAGCTCGCCCTCCTGCCCCGAGTCACTACCACGCCTTCCCATCACTGCGCTGCAGGGTTCTGGGTTCCGTCGCTCCAGGGTACCGGGAGGGGTTTCCCCACTGTCTCCTCTCCAGATTTCCCCACCCTACCGCCTGTAACTGCACTTTGCATCAGCGTTTCTTCCTTTGCATATTTCATCCCTGTTCAATTTACTCTTCTGAAATGCTTTAAAGCTCCAAAGTTTGCTCCTTCAAAGAATTTGAAACTTTTCTCTCTTTCTCTAAGATTAATTATAGCTTCAAACACCCGCAGTAACATTCTTCAGCTACTGTATTCCTGCTTGGTAACTTCTTGAGGATTAAAAGTTCCCCTGCCTTTTGCTTGACAATATCTTGCGTTGAGCTGGACCCTCACTCCACCGGCAGTTGCAGCTGAAAGCTTCATAAAGTCAGGTTAATCTGATTAAAAAGCTGCGGTGTGAAGAGAAGGGGTATTTTATTGTCTTGCAAGGAACCTCGCTCATGTATAGTTTACAAGCGGAAAGGCTTATTTTCTTGCAATCTTGAAGTGGTTCTGAAAGTCAAATGCTTTATTCCTGCTCACACATCATCATTTAAGTACCAATTTTTGCTCTTCATCTCATGAGTCACAGCTTCCCTGGGCCAGGCAGGATTGCGGCAGGAGGTAAATGGTTCAAGACCACGAGCGGCGATCTCGGGGCTTCTGCACCAGAAGCTGGTAGGGGAAGATGTGCCGCACGTCAGCGGCACGGCACCATCTCCTCCAGGCGTTCTTCAGGGAAGAATTGGCATTTATTTTTATTACAAAAGGTGATGCTACGGATCTGTATGAGGCACAGCTCTGTTGAGTTAGACATCTCTGTTGTTACATGGTCCTTTTTGGTATCGCTGAGAGCTGTCCCTCCGGGCTGACTGCTTTCACAGGGGGGAATCTGAAGTGCACGACGTTTTTCTTCCCCACTCAGGCACTGAAAGAGACTGGGAGCTAATTGATTGATATATGCAGAGACAGTGAGATAATAACATTGGCTGACAAATGGCTTGTTTCTCTCCCTCTTTTTTTTTAATTTCTGCAAAGTTAATACAGTTCGCAGCAAACTTTTCCCAGAGGATGAACCACTGAGTCATCTGGGTTGGTTTGTTTGGGCAATGTGGCCCAGCACATGATTTGTGCTGCGAAGATGGACCCCCAAGCTGTTTCTGGTGAAGGAAGGATGAAATTTATATAATCCCAATGAACTGATTTTCTTATCTGCGTTGTCTGCTCAGCATCTAATGAACTAATGAAATATGCAACAATTCAGCTATAGAACAGACCTCACTTTTAAATTAGCACTAATTAGAGATAATTATCTTGGCTGGTTTGATGTTTCTATGTAATGAGCCCGGGTTTTCTTTTGTTAAGAATTGCTGTGGTCAAATATATGAAACAGCACACTGAATTTCCACAAGTGCCTTTTATTCCTGACTTATTTTAACATCTCGAAGTGGTCCGCTCTTCCTTTTGATGCTGTTTCAGTTGGCTGTCTTGTTGATGTGCCATCTTGTTGATGTCCCTGCTTGATGGTGGGGAGGGATGTAACGTAACGGGCTGGGTAAAAGCATTGCAATCCCTGCAGCTCCTGCCTTCCCCTTTCCTTGTTCTTGCTCCCCATAAATGCAGCACGGGGGAAGGCGTAGGACCAAGGCACGGCTCCTGCTGGCAGTTGGTGTTGCGCATCAGTGAGCCGCAGCACAGGCGGTCAAAGCCTCCCCGTCCCCAGCAAAAGGACCGAGGATGACCCGAGCAGCTGGGCAGACTGGGATGCAGCAACCGGCAAGCTCGCTGCGTGATTCACGCTCCAAACACAAACATGCCGAAGGCTCCCGGAGCTCCCTTAAAAACTACCAGCTCTCATCTGTCCTCTCATCTGGTCGGTGACACAGCCTCTCTATGCAGCCAGCCCTCTGCCATTGCTCAGATGCACCACGCTCCGTCTGTCTGTCTTGCCGCCGCCGAATACCCTGGTCACTGCGCGCCAGTGCTGCTGTCTGTACGGTTAATACGGCACAGCGCTATCTCCACATCTCTCGATGGGGTTTTCTAGAGCACCGAACGCTGCAGTATCAAAGCGATCAATCACACGTAGCCAGATTACCTTTCCTATCCTATAATCAGTAATTTACCACGGATCCCTCAGTTTTCAAGGGACTTTTAACAGCTTGGCTGGTGACAAGCTTCCAGGGCAAAATGCTGTAATGTGTGATAAAATTATACATCCCTCTATCGCAGAGCAAGGCAGCCTTTCTTCCCCCACAGCCAGGGAACTGTGGGAGCCGTGTGGGACATCAGGCAGGACAGCCCGGCATCGTGGGCCACCAAGTCACCCCCAGGCTGCTGCCCGCACCCTGCCAAATAATTCAGTTAGCACCTGGTTTATGAGCTCAAAATGGGAAGAAGTGAAAGGTGCTCTTTGCGTTTTGTTAGCAGGGAATACTCCCTGCTAACGGAACAGCACGCCCACCCCCCAGGTGCCCCTCTCCCCATGGCACAGCCAAGCCAGGGCTGCATTTCCCTCCCCATCCCTGCACGGGGAGAACAGCAAACGCCGCATACTTTCCCATTGCTTAATTGCAGCGATGCCGTACAGTCCCCTGGCACCCGACAGCGGGCCGGCGGTGGCAGGCAGCCAAGGTAATTATGGCTGAACGGTCCTCTCCGAGTCCCCAAAGAGTCTTTACGAATCATCGGGTAACGGCTATAGTTCAAGAGAGCACGGTCTTCGGGGAGCTGGTGTAATTACCGAGATGTTTAAGCCCTCCCTGGCAGTGCTTGGTCATGCTTCCCCTCGCTGCCGGCGAGGCAGTGACGAGACCCCTGCTCCGGCGCTGCTTGCACGGGGACGGGCACAACCCACCCACCGCCGGCACCCCAGCCCACCCCGGGGCGAGCGCAACGGGAGGCAGCAGCGGGGCAGGGGCTCGGACGCGGGCTGGGGGCTGCCGTCCCTGCAAAAGCAGCAGCGGGGCAGCCCCGGATGGCTTCGGGCTGGGGAGGGGTGGAGAGGAGGGGGCTCGAGCACAGGGCTCGTGCACTCACCGCCTCGCACCCCACCGGCACAGCAACACCTCCCCTTTTATTAACAGCAATTACTTCCTTTTCTCATTTATTATGATTAACGCTTGGAGGCTGTGCTGGATCAAGTATTGGCTTCTGCTAAACATCTTTAAACACACAGATATATACAGAGCATATACAGAGATGTTTCCTGCAACACACTTCCCAGACTCTCTTTTTCTAGCCCAGTACAGGTCCAAACCAGAACCAGCACTTGGGGGACCCGCACACTGCTCACTTGCAGCCAGTGGGAATAGCGCAAAGCCGAGGGGCTGGTTTCTCTGCTGGTAAAACGGAGCCAGTGGAGCTAATTGTAATTTATATCCGCTGGCCCTTCCTCTTGTGTTAGCTTGGCCCTGGGCTCCCCAAGGCATGAAAAGGTCTCATAAATTCCCAAAGCTGACAGAGGGCTGCTTGGCTTCGCTGGATCCTGCAGAAACTAAATGTGCCATCTAAGGTAGTACTGCATACCCTGTGGCTACAGAAAAATGATCTTGGCTGAATTTCCATTAAACCACTCAGCAAGCAAGAGTGATTTGGGGCCATCCAGCGCTGATCGCAGGGCGCTGGGAGGCAGTCGGGGCTCTGCAGAGCAGGCCTGCAAGTGCTCGTGAAGAGAGGAGGATTTTGCAGCCTCTTATACTACGCAAACCCCGGGGGTGGGGGGGGCTGCAGGAACCCCTGGGACGGGCTCCTTCACAGCAGCAAGCGCAAGATGAAGCTCATTGCTGTGTATCTCAAACCCAAACCTCTCTGCTCTAGTTTGAGAAGACCATGGCAACATGAGACATGAGAGCATACAAGCCCTGAGGCCACGAGGCACCTTGTGAGAAGTACATGCACTTATGAGAGAAACAAGAGCCTGCAGGGTAAAGCAAAGCAAAGCAGAAAGTCTTAGGCTGCTCGGAGGCTGCGCACAAACCCAGCGATTCCCCTGCCCCTTTACTCCTCTCAGCAAAGCAGCAGAGACGCAAGGCTCTGAGCAGCCTGACCTACTCTTCCTCAGGCACGGGTGGGAGGAAGGGCAACAGCCTAACAGACAAACAGGTTTCAGGCAATGAGAAAGCAAGGACATCAGAAGCATCACCTAAGGCAGCAGAAGGCTCAGGCTGCACAGCAGCTACAGCTTTCTGCTCTGCTTTGCCTTCTGCCACCACAGCCTCAGCGGTTCCACCGGTCACCTCCTATGTCCCCTGTCGCACAGACCGGGATTTGCAAGAACAGGTTTCTGAAAGCACCAAAACACAGCAATTCCCACATCCCCTGGGGTTGCCCTCCACCCCTCCCATAACTGGGAGAAACCTGGGCTTGGGTTCCTCTGAGGCCCCTGCCTGGCGCCATCACGGACAAGCCTGGCTGGGGGGACCCACGGGAGATGCTTTGTCCTGTGACCATGGTGTCTGCCCACACCTCTGCTGGCTGGTCCTGAGCTGGGCTGGGCTGCCAGGAGGGGAGGAGATGCACAGGCTACAACTGAAACACACTTTTTTGGTCACAGGTCAGTGAAAATCCTGCAAGTCCAAACTTGCAACCTCTATCGGTTTTGCCCCATCCCTGGCACTGACCAACGCGCAAGCACCAGGCAGTTCAGCAGGGCTTTACAGAGCAGCAGTAGTCAGAGGACAGCAGCGCCGGTGCCTCCGTTACAGACCGCAGAAGAGCCCCTGGGCTGGACAGCCCTGGCAGAGGCTGAGATGCAGGGGCCAGGCTCAGCCCCAGTCCCCCCCTGGGCTTCCTGAGGCTGCAGCCCTTGTTTCCATCTGAACTAATTGCTTTTTTAAAAAAAAGTTAGTACCTCTCAAGCATGACATGATAGGGGGTGAGGCAAGCCCCCCTCCGGGATCTGCTTCATCACCTACAGACTGATCCAGGGTGGTCCCTGAGGGAGCATCTGAAGCTAAGGCCAAGGAGGTGCAGACATGATGTCCAAGCCAGAGGCTGTCACAGGCTGCTCCCGATGCTACCGTCCCTCTGCCCCAGCATGTGAGAGCCTGGGTGGCAGCTTCCCTGCCATCACCATGCAGCCTGCCTCCCACCCAGGCAGCCGGGGACCCCAGAGCAGCAAAGCCATGCTCCTTCTTTTTCTTGCCTGCAAAACAAGTTTGCTGCTGCCACTGAACACATAGGGGCAAGCGAAAATCTGCACTAATCTCCTGGGAATGGTCAAGGTTGTCTATCATCGTTGTTTTTGAAGCTATTTGGAGAATAAGCTTGCTCCCATTGGGAGCAAAGAAGTTAACACTTCTGCTATCGTTGGGATCTCTGACTCGGGAGAGAGGAATCTTACTTTTCAAAGTGAGAAACAAAGCAGCATTCATGGGCATGGTAATTGCTTCTGATGCCATCTGAGCTGTGGGTAAAACAAGAAGTGGTTTAAGGCATCTTTTGGAATCCCCCACCTTCACGTGAGATTTCTGTTGTCCCCTCTCCACCAGCCAGCCCCACCTGTAGCATCCCCCCACCACAGCCACCTCCCAGGGAAAGCTCATGGGCAAAGCCCACGGGACAACCCCGCTGGCGTCAGGCACCAGTGGTCAATCCTCTCCCTGCCCGACTCCAGGCAGGAGCAGGCTGGGCCATGCCTACCGCTGTCCCTGGCGCTGGGATGCTCCCCTTCTCCAGACCTCAGCGTCTCCAGGTGAAGAGGGGAGATGCCTTTCCCTTTGATGCAGGAGTCCTCCATCGCTCTGGGTTCTCGAGACACCCCCCAGGGAAAGGTTAAACACCGCTGGCACAAACACATCCCGGTCAGCCACCTTCAGAAGAGGTTTCTCTCTTCGGCTGGTTTTCCAGGAGGGATACATCTCAAAGACTAACGTAAAAACACTTTGCTCAAAAAAAGGTAGCTAAACCTGATGCAGTCGTAAGGCGACTCAGGTAACGAGACTGGCTGGGTATGGGACACCAATCCTGTGTTTCTTTCAGAGCACAAGTCTTACGTTGCAGCGAGGCCCCCCAGAGTGACTGGATTCCATAGACGTGTTCTCCCCAGCTCTGTGGTCGCTGCCAGCTTTTCCCTGCCACCCAAGCAGCCCCTCGCCTGCGCTGTCGGGGCGGTTGGCTGCGCAGAGCAGCGCTCCGGGAGCCGCCTGCCTGCTTCTCCCTCCTCAGATCAAAGACACAAGTGTCACCTGCAGCCATAACCAGTAGCAAATCTGTGCTGGTTTGTGTACAGAACGGCTGTCTTGTACTGGCAGACACTGCTGCTGCTGTCAGCGCCGACGGGCCCCTTGTCGGGATTTGCATTTCAGAAGGAGCCTGCAGCCGGCTGCGACGTTGCACATCGCCTCTGCTCATCACATTTGCACACAGCGAGGAGCATCGTCCCCATCCTGGTGGGTCTGGTTGTGTTGGGCTTGTGCGTCCCTCAGCGTGCTGCGTGGGTGCCTTGCTGTTCCCTCACCCCGATTCCTCTACACCATCGAGCAGCAAGCGGAGTAAAGTGACCCCTCCACGGCTTTACAGAAGCCTGCAGGAATTTAGCTCACTGGGTCCATCTTTGATAGCAGGTGATAGGAACTAAACATGACACAGCACCTGCGGGTCCCATCTCAAGGCTGGCAAAGCAATAACTGATGCTGGGCAATGAAAATTCACCCCAGAGTTTTAGTGACAGAAAATAACCAGAATGCAAACTTAGGGATGTACCTTTCCTTGACCTGCTGCTTCCTCCATGAGGGAAGATTCCTAGAGGCTTTAGTGGCCCCCGAAACAGTCCCTCCTGCCCATCAGCAGCTCCTTCTGCAGGCAGGGGCATCCCGCCTGGCACTGGGTGCACGGCCTTGACAGTGCCAGGGCAGCAGCTGCAGAGCGTGGGTTCAGAGATCCCTCTCCCTGCATTAGGGCTCTGTAAACAAGCCTGCACCCGGAGAAGAAAAATTGGCAGGTCTTCTGCTTTTAGTAAACAAGCCATCAGCTCACTGTGTTCCCTCCACCACACATGCTCCTCACTGCATCCATCTTCCCTGATCGCTTGGCACATTTTCTCCTAACCAAGGTGCAATTTGATTTTGTGGAAGGAGAGGGAGCAGTTTTCTTAGGTGGCTTGGCCTCGAATAGAAACCTTCCCTCTGAGCTGGGCCATCCAGAATAACATTACTCCCCCAGCCCTGCCTCGAGCAGCACGGCAATGTTATCCAGCAATTTCCTTTGGCATCAAAGCTGAAAGCGGGCACGTCACCCAGCGTTAACAACATCACAGCAGCACGGATATTCACCTCTCGCAGAGTGATAGGAAGTGGAATTGATTGCAAGAGATCAGACACTGAGACTCTCATTAACTTCTGCTAACACCTGAGCAGCTGACAGACACTTGCCTTTTTGGATTATCTCCTGCACATTTCCAGCCAGTGACCCTGGGTCCGCTCCAGCCCCCGTTTACTTAATAACATGCAGCGTTACCAGACCCGTCTGCAGCTCAGACCCATCTGCGCCACGCTCCCACCGGAGCATCCAGCCCCTGGAGCATGTGCGAGCAGCGTTGCAGCACCGCAGATCCGCTCTGTGCCGTGCCTCCCATCTGCCTCCCCCCGTGCCCTGCAGCCACAGCAGGGTGAAGATGATGCTCTCTTCCCCCCCCTCAGGAAACTTTTCCCTCCGAGCAGCTGGAAAAGCAGAGGCAGAGGCAGCCTGAGCCCAGCTGTCCTGACGATGATGTCAGGCTGAATTTGCACACAGCTGGTGGAGGACCTCTAAGGCATGACCTTTCTGGACATGCCGGAGCATCTGATGCTATGAAGTAATGGGTAAAACACCTGCAGACACCAGCACACACAGGCAGCCCTGCCTTCTGCACGAATCCCATAGGACAGAGCACGCCTGCCAAGCCGTGCAATGCACATCCAAGAGGAGGGGTGCCAAGGAGGGGCTCCTGGCTGCCATGCCAGCTTCCCACCTCTGGGGCCGGACACCACAGCAATTTATACAGTGTCCAAAACCATGGGTTTCTCTGTGCAGGACCCTCCTGGCTGGCTGTGAGCTGGTGCAACCTTTCAAGCCCACCCCACAGCACCGGCAGGCTGCAAGGCCAGAGCTCAGGGCTACAACACCCGAACGAGAGGGAACTTTAAGTCACGGAGGAGGTGGCACGAGCGGAGCAGGACATGGGGAGCACAGGCCCGGTTTGCACAAAAGCATCACTGGGTTTGGAGGGAAGGGCACAGGCAGAGCATCACTGCTTTGGCCCCAGCACGTGGCCAGCGAGTGAGGCTATTTCCAGCTCTGCCGCACGGCTCCCTCCTGCCTCACCTCCGAGAGCGGTAACACCACCTTTGGAGAACGTGGTGGGTGCTCTTTAATCTCGCCCACCGACAGCTTTGCTGACAGGAAGCTTTTTTTCCCCCTCAAAACCTTTTGTCTTGTCTTTTGTTCTAGTAGGGTTTGATATCGTTCTCCCCGCTGTCACAGCCCCTCCGGGCTCCTCTCCGCCTGCCCTGTCACAGCCTCCTTTAAGAGGAGCAGCAGCAGGTTAACCTCGTTAAGAGCCTCACACCTCCCTCCTCTCCCCAGCTCTGTACTCCTCTGAAGCCAGGTTATCACTCCAGGGCACCCTTGAAAGGCGAACTAATACAGCCCATGAAGGGGAAGATGCTCTGCGCAGCCAGCACATCCCCCCGGACATGAAACTCCCAAAGCTGCTGCAGAAGACAGCGCATCGGCACCCCTGGTGAGGAGCCTTCCACCCATCCTGCCTCTGACTGCGCCAGAGGGACCAGCTTGGAAATAGGAGAACTACCCCACTTTTTCACTGCCTTTTTTTCCCCCCCTTTCATCCCCTACACGTGCTGCTGTTACTAACTCAGCAAAGAAACAAACTTCCCCTGGGAGCTGCACCCTCCTGCCCACGAGCAAAAGCAAAGCCAAAGCACAAAGCTTTGCCGGCAGCGGAGCTGGCCACAAATTCCCTGTGTCACCTGGAGCACCTGGGAGGACAGCAAGCGCGCAGGGAGGCAGCACCAGGCACGGTGGAGGAGCCGAGGCTGCAAGAGCTGGTGCCGTGCCCGCCTGTGCCGCCGGCGCCATGGGTCAGGAGTGGGGCGCACTGGAAGAGGACGAGAGCAGGAATAGAAGAAAATGCTGGAATATTGTAATAGGGAGGCAGGTTTTCATTATCCTAACCTAGAGGTGCCTGCTTTTATGAAAAAAAGCATCAAATTAGTATCTTTTGAACAACAGCAGAGAGGAGACACAGCAAATAAGTTCCTCTTCCCTCATTCACAACATCTGTCTCAGATCATCCTGCTAATTTCAAGTTACCACAAACTCCTTTAATACCCTGCCAGAGCTTTCAAAAAAAATTTTTTTTTTTAAACTGCAGGCTAGCCAGCTCCACAGCCTTGAATTAAACATGCAAGTGAGCAATGAGAACAAAAATAAAAAAAAAAAGAAAAAGAAAGGTCCAGCTGTGTTTCACAATGCACCCACATCACTGCCCAGCAGGAAGGAAGATGGGGAGACAGTCCCCTCTGCAGAAGCACTCCCCCAGCCCGTCCAACCCCCCAGGGCTCCAGGGAGGAAAGGGCATGGGAGCACATAGGGAATAAAGGGTGAAAAGCCCACCGTCTCCGCAGCACAGTGCCTGCTGGACACAAACCAGAGCTTGGCATGGTGAATGGGAAACCGCCCTGGTGCCACGCAGCTCCCCGCACGCAGCGGTTCAGGGTCAAAGATGCGCCGGTCCTGCCCAGGCTGGCTTAGCCAGACCATCCCAGCCCCAGCTTCCCTCCTCCCCAGCAACCACAGCATCTGCCTGGGTCTCCCTTTTCCCAGAGACCCACTTTGCACCCACTCACACCTAAGTAGTCCCAGCTGGTCCCAGGCATGTCTCAGCAGGAGGTTTTAATCTCCTAATTGGCACATCCCAATGGAAAAGCATTTAGGAAGATGCTGGTGCTCTCAGGAAGTTCTTCTCCCATGAAACAGCTTATGACAGGGCATGCACTGGCAGTGCCCGTGCTATCTGGTGCAGCGCAGATCAGGCTGTCTCCATCTGTGCCAGTGGGGCTGGTCCAGGGGAGAAGCAGGGCCCGCATCCCTGGGGAGCGGAGGATGTGGGAGGCTGCCATAGGGGCTTCGAGGGGCAGAGCAACGGTGAGCAGGGAAAAAAGGTTCTGGTTTTATCCGTGGGTAGCACAAAGCTGCATTAATGCCAAGGACAGTGCTCGGGGGACAGGAACTGAGATGAGATGGACTCTGGTGGAGTTTGCGTCCAGATGTTCTCCAGCTCTCCTGGTCCACCAGGGTGGCCGAGAAGCAGGACACAAAACAGGGAAATGACCAAACTTTGGCAGCAAATGCACCTGCAGAAATATTCCCCCACTCCCTATGCTTTCTCACCTATCAGGGAGCAGGAGCAAAGGCTGAAAAATACAGGGTGGGAGCTCAAAGATCCTGTAAATCAGCATCATTGACTACAGTAAAGTTACACTGATTTATGCCTGTGAAAGATCTGCCTGGCGAGGAAAAGCTGTGTTACTGTTTTTGGACAGGAACAAAATGAAGAAAAAGCACAATCAGAAAAGCTGGGGTGGAACAACCCGTTCTGTGAAGATCCCCATCCTCCCCATCGCGCTCTGGACACAGAGCCCCTCGGGAGAGCTGCCCCTCGCTGTCCCCACGGCGGCAGCAGCTCGGGGCCCTGCAAGCAAAGTGTCCCCTCCCCTCTGCACACCCCACGTCCCTTCCTATATCTGGGATCTGAGGCTTAAATAAATGTGCGACTATGTAAATAAATATGAAGTGTGTAGCTTGAGAGGCGGGTTAATGGCTGGGGAAGCCGGGCTTGACCTCGGTGACATTTCAAATTAGTTCTGCTGCGCTGGGCTGGTGCTTTGAAGGGATTTGTGCTTGGGCTGGATGTGGAAAGAAACGTTAAAATTCACTACGTGAAGAGGCTCTCCGGAGCTTTCTTCCTCCTGGGGAGAGACCTCCGCCTCCTTCAGCATCCCAGGGTGAACGTCCGAGTTGAGGAGATGCTGGGGATGTGGGCAGCTCAGAGGTGGGCACGCACATTGCCCTTACCCGAATGTAAGGGATCGGGTCCCTTATATTAATCTTACCCTAATGTAAGGGATTGGGATCCTCCCCAGGGATGCGGGCAGGCCGGGAGGAGGTGCAGAGCATCGCCCCCAGGACGTCAGCCCTGTGCTGGCCATCAAGCTGGTGCAGCCAGATCCTCTCCTGCTTCAGGTGGGTCACTCAGGCGTTGGGGCAAGTGTGTAATATATCCACACGTGTACGTTATGTAGAGATATGCTTGTGTATGTGTGTAATATCTATACGTACATATGCATGCACAGAGATAAAATTCAATAGAAGTGGGCGGAGAATATATTACCAGTGCTTAATACATGCACTGAAAGGCAAGTAGATGGCAGAAAAGAATACATTACAAGAACAAAAGGGGTCATTTGTACAGGTCTGACTCGGCCCTCTTGTCAGTGTGTGTCATGATACAGGTTTTAATTACCCGAACCCATGCTGGCCTTCCCGCAGGATCGCATCTCTGACACCGGAGCAGCCTTCTGCCAGGGCAGTCTTCAGCTCTCAAGCATGAGGCATATTAATTCCTCAGTGAATCGATACAACAATTTTTAATGTGGAGGGGAAAATAGAAAAGTTTCCCCGCTCACCCTGGGGAATGGCTAGACTATTTTGGCTGAATTTTTCCTACAGAATTTCAGCCTCGGGCAAGCAGCGTATGCAGGGAGTTTCAGCCCAGGCAGGGGAGGTTGGTACCCGTGTGAGCTGAACACGCCTCCGGCATGGAGCTGCTGTCTGGTCCGGCTGCCCCGCTCCCCGCTGGACACGCACGGGGATGAGGATGCCCTGCGGAGCCGGCGGGACCCCTGCGAGGGGGCACTGCACGCCCAGCCGTGGCTGCTGGCTCTGCCTGGGAGAGCGGGGCACGGCTGTCCCCGCCGAGCCCGGCCCTGACAGGTACCCGCCGCGCTAACGAGGACGCTGTAATGAGCGTGAAGCCAGATGGCATCACCGAGATCACCCAGCGAGCGCCGGCCCCAGGCAAACGAACCTACGTTGAACTGCCACAGACTGCCCATTGCTGGCTCGCCCCGCTCCCCTTCGAAACCTTCCCTTCCTTGAGCCTTGACATATTTGTTTTCCTTCCTCATTAAGACGCTCTCACCAGGGCCTGGTGAATGGAGAAACACCGGCAGGGTTTGTTTCTCTGGCACCGTCCCGACGCAGAGCCGCCCCTCCAGCCCGCTGGCAGCATTGGATGGGGACAGGGTGCCCTCCCTGCGACTGCCTGCCCTGGGGCTGCCGGGGCCGGGGACACAGGGCAGCAATTTCCCAGCCCTGTCCGTCCGCCTCCGGAGGAGAAAGGGCCTGCAGACCCGGGGTCGGCTTTTGGCGCGCGCGAGGGTGCAGGAGCTCGTGCCCCGGTGAGGAGGGGCCGAATTCATCCTGCCTGCAAGGACTGCTCGGGGGCATTGCACCCGCTCCCGGAGCAGCCTGCAGCACCGCTCCTGCATTGCCCGGTGCTGCTGCTTGTCACCGTGCTGGGCAGCGGCAGCGGTGGCACACAGCCGCGGAGGGTGGGAAGGGGAGAGACGAGGCTCTTCTCTGCCTTCCGTGGGAGGAAAACTTTCCGCCTGTTGCAAATGACCGTGCAGGAGTATGTCGCAGGAGCTCAGGCTGTGCGGGGGATTGGGCTCCCAAGGTTTTCAGCCTCTGTAGAGGACTGGGAAAATGCATTTGGATAATTTTGGCTGGTGGAGTGACTCAGCCTCCTGACAGCCCTCCAAGACCTTTGCCACTCCACCTAAACAGGGATTATTTCATCCTCTCAGAATGGCTTAAGCACTAATAAAAGGCATTAAAAATTAATTTTCCACGCTGTCTGTTGGCGTTTCTTCCATCGCTGGAACGCGCTCAACAAGCAGAACTGACAAGCAAAACCCAGACAACGTCCTCCATGCTAATGCCCCGCCCCGTGCAGGGGTGCTCCCTCCAGCCCAGCGCTCGTCATTAGGGGGCGGCTGTGCAATTATTAAAATTCCGTCTTTCTCCCTTTCTTAAAAAAAGAAAAAAAAAGGGACAGATTTTGTTGGCAGCTTGGTGATTTGCTATGGGTGTCAGGCCCGCTTCTCTCTCTCCTCGTGTCAAATAACATATGCAAAGGAAATTTATAGACCTGCACACAGGCATCTCTGTATACACCAGCGCTCTGCCATCCGGCAAGGTTCCCTTTCACCTCCTGACGGCCAGGAGGCGAGGAGCTGCAGGAGTGAGGGGAGGCGAAAGGAGAGGGAGCAGAAGCAGCGGGGGGATCGGACAGGAGCCGCAACGCAGCGGGGCTCAGCGGGTCTGCTTGGCATGCGTGGGGTTTTATTAGGGCCGATGGCAACTCCTCCTTTGGGTCAGGAACTGTCCAAAAAAGGACATTTTAATCCCTTCTGCTGGCTGATGGGGTCTTGGCTGGCGCCTTTATCAGCGTGCGGGCGGCCGTCACGAGGGGCTGGAGCATGGGGGTGCCTGGAGTAGGGGGGCAGTGAGACCCCCCGGGCCCCCAGAGCAGGCTGAAGAGATACCCGCTTTTGCCAGGGCACAGGGGCGGAGAAAGGCGTTAGGCTTTGTGCCCAAGATCGTATGGAGGAAACGGGGAAGGCGTCGAAATCCTCCCTTGCAGCCAGACACCCGTCTGCCAAAACCAGCCTTGCGGAGTCCCGAAGCGAAGCGTCCCTGCCCGGATCAGGTCTGTCTCCGGCAAGCGGCGATGGGGCGAGCTGGGAAGGGTCTTTTCCTCCTGCTTCACGGCCAGGAAGGGGCTCTTCAGGGCCACTCCGACAAGGCTGTGAAGGCGTGGGACATGCACACTGGCCTTTGAGCAGGATTTCTCCCAAACCAGGGTTGAACAAGCCCTGGCTGAGGCTGGAGGTCCCGGCCAGAATTTGGGATCCCAGTGCCCTACTTGCTGTTCCAGCTCAGGGCAAGGTACGATGGAGGGATATCTGGCCACCGAAACACAGAAGTCAACGCGTGGACCCCAAAGGGACCTTGCAAACCAGCGCGTGGTCCTACCTCGCTGCATGGGCGCCCGCGCCAGTGAGATGCCCCGAGCTGGGTGCGGGGACAGAGCCCGGCCGTGGGGCCGATGGGGCTGCTGTCCCCACAGAGACCGGGGCACCGCTCCGGGAAAGGCACCGGCACCCCATTCCCAGCCAGCACCGCTGCTGTGCCCGCCTCGTTCGCCTCGGAGCCACCCAATTACAGCTAATTAGCTTTTCTGCCATAAAACCCTAAGGAGACAATGGAGAAAAGCCTCCTGCCTTTGACAGTAATGAAGTTAAATAGATATTTATTTATCCTTTTATTAGACAAACCAATTATAATTTTACGCTTGAAATAGCTAATTTTTAAATGTGATGTCGAAGCATATGTATATACCAACGTAATATATAGCCAGACCTGGCCTATAACAATCCTGCCTCATTAACAGCATGGCCAAGTTAGTATTTAAATATACTCTAATGCACCCATTCATAAGATGATAATTAAAAATACGCTGAAATGCAGCTATTAAGACAGAGATCCTGGTTATTTATAGGCTCTGTTTTCAGTTTCAAATGATAAAATCCTGAGTAATTGCTTGGACTGGTGAAGTTTTGCTTCCCCTGGCGCTCTGACCTGCTGTGGCTGGGAAAGCAGAGCCCGGCATTTCCCATCGAGCCTGCCATCCGTCCGGGCAACCCCGGGAAGGCTGCGGCCGGACCCGCGGCCGGGCTGAGCCAGCGACGGGCCCCGTGCCCCCGTGGCAGAGAGCAGCCCGGCACACGCACGCCTTCCCTCCCCCTGCAAGATGAGCAATGTCCATCTGGCATCTCCAGAAAGTTTATGACAAACATCAGGAAGAGGAGAAAAGCTGCTGCAGATTGCAAAGCAAACACCCGGGGAGCGAGGCTCCTGAAGAAACACCAGAGAGGAGCTTGCGGATGCACGATGTGCCGTCCGGGGGCCTGTGCCTCGGAAATAAGAGGAATGATAATTAAGCCACACTGGTCCCCGGTATTTGCAAATGCCTACTCGGATGCTGGAGGCGACCGGTAATGAGGGGTTTGGATTTCTTTGAAGAGTGCAGTGCTAGTGTGTCCTGTCCGCAGGAGCTCGCCCACCACTGCTCTCCCCGGCCCCGTGGGGTCCCTGCATGCCGCAGCATCCCTCATCCAGCAGCATCTGCCTTCCCGAGGGGTCGGCGGGCAGTACTCCGGCCTGGGCAGAAAAATGCTCTCCGTAGGGCTGTGCGGGAGCCAGGTTAAATCCACCGGGCACAGCAGGCAGGCTGGGACGTGCAGCCCCTGCGTGGGAGGTGGAAGAGCCCAGACCGATGCCTTTCCCCTTCTCCCGACGGCGGGCGGCAATGCCCTGCCTGGTCTCACACCCCCGGCATAAGGAGCACCGTGGTGTGGCATTAACCGGCCCCTTCCCAACGAGCGCCTCCACCTGTACCCAGGTCTCCTCCGGTGGTTTGGGTGAAATGAATTTGCTGGGACTCAGCCTGGCCTGCAGTTGTCTGGGCTCCCTCCTTGTATTTGCCTGGTGGGAAATCAGAGGTAACAAGGGCTGCGACTGATGCACCGGGTTTTACTGTCGTGCCTGGTCCAGCTGCCCACCCGGGCACCTATCCGAGCCTGTCCTGTGTGCTCTCCCCCTCCATCAGTGCTCTTCCTCCTCCTCCTCCTCAATTCTCTCCTGCCTGACCCAGCAAGGTGCTGCTCTCCCATGCAAAAGCTGTCCCTGACGCACGCAGCATCCCTCTGCTGCGAGACTGGAGCGAGGAGGGGATTTATCCCTTTCCAGGCGGCTGAAAAGCAAAAGGAGCTGAGTGGCAGGTCAGGCTGTCCTCACCCTGCACCCTCAGAGCGGTTTGGGTCCGTCCCCACTTGTCCTGCTCCCCTGGTGCAGGTTCCCAGCAGCACCGGTAATCGCGGCAGCCCCGTCACCCCCGTCCTCCCCGGCTGGAGCGGGCTCTGGTTTCCCCCTGCCTTTCCCTGCCATCTGGACGCGGGGCCAGGTGGCTGGAGACCATCTGACTTCTCAGCCAAACGCTAGATACCGGAGATCATAGAGGGACTTTTAAAAAATTAATTTCGCTGGCTAAAAAGCTCCAGAGAGTGCAATTCGGTGCTCAGCTCAGCTGGCCGTTTCGGCTCCGGGCAGGCTCTACCACAGTGCAGCGGGACCCCGCAGCGTTTGGAGCCATCTGGCCTGGCAGCCCAAGCCCCACGGCCCCGGCCCCGGCCCGGCACGGTCCCGGTGCTGCTGATCCCACCCGGTCCTCTGGCTCTTCATCAACTCCCCTCTTCCCACAAGAGCGGGGGCCTCCTGCACGCATTTCTAGAGGCAGGCAAGAGTGATTTGGGAAATGAGAAATTTGCTTTAACATGTGATTTCAGCTGTCTCACACCTAGTCAGGATTTTCAGCTAACTTTCCTGAATAGTTCTAGTTGGAGACATTTTTCCTTCAGGGCTAGAGGCACAGAATGACCCACGAGAAGTTGGCAGTTTTGCAATCTGCAGCCCAAGGGCTGGGGTATAGGGTATCATTCCCAAGGCTATAGGAGACCCTTTTCCAGCCCACCCTGTCCCCTACAGCTCTTGCCCGCACGGGCACAGCGCCGTGGCCAGCAGGCTGGGGCTCTGCGGGATGGGGCTGCTTGTACAGGAGGATGGTTTGGGACGCCCGGCTTGCAGCGTGTCCCTGCTGCGCCGCCCAGCAGCCTTTCCCCTCTCTCTCAAAGCCGCTGTGGAAGGGAATGGGAAGAGGCCTTCCAAAGGGAGGTGGCTTTCCAAGGACAGCCCGCTGCTGGGCACGGCAGAGCGAGCTGGCTGCTGGGGGCGGAGGGGCTGGAAGGGGCCTGGAGCTATGGGCAGGAGACCCACAGAGCCTGCGCTGGGCGCTGCTGCCTCGCCAGCCCCTGGGCAGGTTCCTCGCTGGCCCTGCGGCCCGGGCACCTCTGCGGCCCCCGGCTCTCGGGGCTGCAGGGCATCCCTCCATGCAGCCGGAGGGCCGGGGGGCTCGGCGCTCTCAGATGCGCGGGGTGTTTTACATCTCCCATCTGCTTCCCGGCACCGCTGCCATCTGGCTCCTTCCCAGCCTGGATACTTTCTTTCTAACCCCTCGCTTCCCCACCAGGCTTCAGCGCGGCAGAGCCCTGGCTTCTGCTGCCGCTTCCAAATCGCCAGCAGTCAAAGGCTCGTCTCCGCGCTCCTGCTGGGCAGCGCTCGGGGCTGCCCTTCGCAAGGGGCAAGTGCTGTTCGCTGCCCCTTTGCTGCTCAAAGTGCTGCCGCTGCATCCTCCCCGCCCTGGGAAACCTGCAGGGAATGCCTGGACCTCCCGCTTTCTGCTTTACTCCTTCTTGCTTCCCCTTCATTAAACTGGTTCTGGCTCATTCCCCACAGAGCAGAAGCGAAGATGGCCTTTAGGACCCAAAAAAAGAGCAAGACCTCCAAAGGAGCCACTGGGGTTGGTAGGTGATGGGAGTCACGGCTTGACCACACTGCGCCGCCCCTCGTCTCCCTCAGCCCAGCCTGGTCCGGCGCGGCCGCGGTGCTGGGGACGGGCAGGCTTGTGCACGGCAGACCTGAGTCCGAGTCCACCCCGCCAGCAGTAACGCAGCAGGCAGGCTGGTGGATGCAGGCACGGGAGAGGGAAAGGGCTTCCAGGGCTGGGCGCAGCCAGGACGTGGGTTACAGCAGCTCTGAAGCTAGTTTGCAGTCACTTGCTGGAAGCATGTGCCACAAAGAGCTGATGAGGAACCGGCCAGCACCCGTTAAATCCTCTGCTAAATGCGTTCAGCTAAGCATTCTGCCTGCGTCCTGCCAGAGCAAAGCCTCCCGCAGAAGGGTCTAGAAAAGCCCCAGCTTCGTTTGCTGCGGTGACGCTGCCCCAGGCTGCAGGGTCTCACCCCCGAGCCCCCCGCCTGACCTCGTCCCTCCGCTCCCCGCCGGCAGCGGGCCCAGCTCATGGCAGCGGGAGGGGATGCTTTCCCCGCATCCCGCAGGACGCGGTCCCGGCCCTTCGTCCCGCAGTGTCGGTGGGGGGGGGGNNNGTCCCCCCGTGGTGGGGGGGGGGGGGGCCCCCCCCCCCCCCCCCCCCCCCCCCCCCCCGCCGCTGCCTGCCTGCCGGGGCAGCCCTGACACCCTGCTGATGGCCGTGGCACCTTTTGGGGGACACCCCAGCCTGGCGGCGGGGGGGGTGTCTCTTGCTGGTTTAGCTGGGCTCTGCGGGGACACCACGGCGGGACCGCGTCCTGCGGGGGCTGGGGGCCACCCCAGGGCCGGAGCCTGCCCGCCGACAGCCCNGCTCCGGTGCCAAAGAGCGGGCTCCCGCAGGGTCCCCGTCCCCCTCGCAGTTGCGGGGAGCCGCGGCGGAGCTGCTGGCGGTGCTGGGGGCCACCAGACCCGCTGCAGCCCCCGGGTCCCCGCTCGGCGTCAGCCCCGCAGCCGCAGTTTTGCTTTGCGGGAGTGCTGGGGTCTCCAGCCGGCCGGATTCCCCGCCGCAGAGCACCGGTCCCCGCACCCCGCGAACTCGGTGGGAATTACAACACATCATTTATTAAAGGGCTGCTGTCAAGGTTGACAAGCCCCCAAATTAAGTAGCTTAAAAATTCCATTAGCTGAGGTCTTTCTGGTGCCATGTCCTATCTCGCTTTTGTTTATCAACCTTCACGGCTCTGAATATCTAGTAGCTGCTCAGCTGTGTCCGTATGGCGGAGACGCATGGCGGGGGGGAGGACGGGAGAGCCGAGGGAAGGGAGAAGTTCACCAAATGCAGCACATACAAGGACCTCCATAAACTCACTCTGGAAGCCCGTCACGCCAGCCTCTAAACAAGTGGGGCCCAGGTTCACGAGGATTTAGCACTCCAGCAGTGCGAGAGCAAAAACTTCACGGGGAGTAGGGAAGGGGAGGGGGCTGGCTTGAGTTTTAGGTCTCTGAGGCTCTGAAGACTGAGGCCCAGACCCCCTGCTGCTCCCTGCCGAGGTAAGTTGTCCTGTGCCCCTCCGCTCGCAGGCTGGGGCTGCTGCTCCAGAGGCGATATGGGCAGGGAAAAATTCTGCATTTGGGCCAAGGAAGACGTGCCTGGAAGGGGCAGGTGTGGGCTTAGCAAGGGGACGCGGCAAGTTTCTTCCACTTCACATCGTGCCTGGGCAGCAGGTGAGACAGATGCTGCTGCACGGCTCCTGCCGGCACCTCCAGCCCCATCCTGCCGTCCCCTCTGGGGTGCGGAGGTCTGCCGTGCATGGGACGCGGCAGGACCTTGGAGCTTCCAGGGAAAGGGGACAGTCTTCCTGCGTGGGCACCTCTACAGACCAGGCTTCCCATCGCTTCTAGCTCAGGAGCAGGCTTTTGCACTGCTAGAAGAACATATTCCTTTAAAATAGAAGCGGGGGCAACAAATGTCAGCGCAGCTCTGGCAGCGGCTGCGAGGTGCAGCCAGCAAGAGGGATACCGAGCCTGGCACGTGCCGCTTTCAGTTACCAGGACGGCGTTGCGTGTGGGTCCTCGCGAGGGCTTCCATCACCACGTCCTTATCCATCCCTGTCTGGCCGCCGCTGCAGGGCAGCTCTGCTCCCCTGCCCGAGCTCAGGTGTTTCCCCTCCTCCCTGTTCTGTGACTGTCCGTAACCCCTGCACAGAAGCAGGAAAAAAAGATTTTCTGTCTCTTAAGTCCATCTGCGCTTGTTACTCCCTGTCCCTCTGGGCGAGATCACCATGGACGGCTCTAGCAGATGGCGGCAACCTCCCCAGGAGAGGAGAGAAAAGGGAGAAATTGCATCCTACTTTGTTCAAACAACTGTCCTGGCCCGCAGCTCCAAAACTCAAAGTCAGTCTGCCTGCAAAGCCGAAACTCCTTCCAGGGCTGAGCATTTAGGGTGGGTGCTGTCCTGAGGCCGTCGGGCAGCAGTGCTAGCTATCTAACGGGCGAGGGGAGAGGCCCGCTGCTCCACGGCTGCTCTTTGGCAGGGAGATGCTCCAGCGTGCTTGAAATCATCAGCACAGGTCCCCGACCCGCAGCGCTGCGGCTGCGGCCGCGAGGAGTTCAGTCGCTCTGCTTCTTGGTGACAGCAAGAGAAACACTCAGCGAAGGGGAGCGGTACGGATGACTCCTGGAAATACCTGAAATGTCAGTTATTCTCCTGAAATCCCAGCCTGATTTGCAAGTCAAGGAGAAGGGGATGTATCGGGAGAATCAACCAAACTTGAGGAGGCATCTCCAAAACTCCATTTATTTTTAACAACCGAGCGTTGCACTTTGCTCTGTGAAGGCGGGGTGGTGTGCCCCACTAAGAGCCTGGCTGTGCCAGTCTGTTGGGCTCACTCGCGGCGCGGTTACTCGCCAGGGCGCCCGTTTATTAAAGAACGGGACCGAGACCCACCGGCCCCTTCAGTGCCGCGTGCTGAACGCCCCGTCAGACCGGAGCAACTTCACGACCTGAACCGAGCGAAGACGGCAAACGTTTACATGCCAAAACCTGCTGCGTCGGCAGTTGCGTGCTTGACACGGTTGGCGCAGATGTGGTGGTGTGGGAATGGAGGAGTGTGTTGGTGCTTGGCGGCGTGCATGTGTGCAGGGACAGGCAAATCCGTGCACGAAACCCTCCCCTCGCCCTTCTGTCTCCAGGAGCAATTACTGGGTGTGAGGGGAATGAGAAATCTGCACGATAAATCTAAAAAAAGCAAACTGCTCCACTCCACCAGGAAGGAACCCAGCTATTTTTAAGTTCAGGGACGATGCACGCAGCCAGATAAAATATTCAGCCTTGTGCGAAAGAAAACAGGAGGAGACTAGAAACATCCCAGCTCTGCCTGTCCCTTGCAGCCCTCTCGCCACCCGCGCCCTGGGTGCACGAGGGCTCCCCGAGACCCCGCTGCAGCCCCGTGACGCCCGCTTGGAGCTGGGAGGACGCAGAAAGCCAGGCACGGGGCCGGGCGGCCAGTCCCACACCGAGCGCCAAATGCTCCATATGTGCCGGGCCGTCTCTCAGAAATCCTTGCGAGACCCACTGACCCACATGCTCCCACCCAGAACACGTCCCTGGCTGAGCAGGAGCGATAATGAGGTGAAGCGGCGGAGGAACGGTTGGCAGCCACCCCACTGGAGAAGGGGTGCCGCCGGCCAAGGAGACGAGCAAAGGGCTTGGTTCACCCCCACCAGCGGTGGGTTTGGCGAGGCAGCCCCCGCGCCGGCAAGGGGAGGAGAGCACCCTGCATCCACCCAGCCCATCAGCCCACTCCCCGGGGGCCCTGGCACCCCTGCGGGCGGGGGGCGCGGGGCTCGCAGCCCCTCGCTCGGAAGCGATGGCTCCTGACAAGCGCGCGGCGGGAGCGGAGCGGCGTGAAAGCGACCTCATTGCCGCCGATCATGTCAGCGTGGGCACCGGGACCCCCGCTGCTGACCTACTTACTGCTTAAAGGAGCAGCCCGGCGCCGTGCGGCGAGGGGCTTCGGGGGCCCGGGGGGGCTCCGTGTCCCCGGGGACTCCGGAGCAGCGGCGGGAGGCTGCGCTGTCGAGGATGCCGTGGAAGGCACCAAGGCAGCAACCCAGCGCCGGGATGGCAAGACGGTGGATGTTACCTCTTGCTAAAAGGAAGTTGGGTTTTTTTTCGCACCCCTCCGTCTCCAGAGCACTATAAATAACGATGCCGAGCGCAACAAAACAGTGCACGTGCTTTGCGTTTGGTTGCCGCTTCCAGTAATAGCAACAACTGCTGCTATTCATATTCACTCCAGCGCTGCTGCCGCCGCGCAGAAAGCGGCACCTTGCTCCGCCAGGCCACAGCAGGGTGTGGAGGACTTTTTTATCGTCGAAGTGGGACCCCTTTCTGCTCTTGGCCACTAAATGTGAGCACAAGAGGTGAACAAGGATACAGAATTATTTCCTGTGATAAACGCGGGACCAGGGGGAGGCACTCCTGATGCTGGGAACCCGTGTGGGCTTTTTGCCAGCAGGACAGCGCCAGCGCTGCCTTTCTGGGTGCCTACTGCTGTGCAAACCGGACCGCCTCTGGTTTCATTTCAGTCAAAGGTGGCTGACTTGAAGCATTTTTTTATATGAGGCTGTGTACAGTTATTACTCTTTGTTTATTTTTTTTTCTTCTAATAAAAAACCCCAACAACCAATAAACCGATATTCCTGTTTCTTCCTTAAAAATTGATCGTACTAGAATTAAAATGAAGGATTTTGCTACGAATCTCCCCATACAAAAATTATAATGCCTCAAAGAAATGTGCTCACGTGGTCAAACAAATAGGTGCCATGCCTGCAGCTCTCCCGGCCACGCTGTAGAGGCCACGGCCGCGGTGGCACGGGTGTCCTTGCAAACAGAAACTGCCGAAAAATCTCCTTCTGTGAACAGTTGTTCATCTGAAATATTTTCCTTTTGTATAAAAACAGTGCAAGCTTGCTGCTCGCTACGCGTCTCAAGACACACTGCTGCTTCAGCATTTCCCCTGACGGGCTGCGGGTGGGCAGGCATCACCCACTCTGCCCAGTGGGGCCCTGGACGCGGAAAAGTTCACCCTTGCTCTTTCGTACTGAAAAATTTGGATTTTTTTTTTTTTCTGATTTATAATTATTTAGTCCTCACCACTGCAGCTACTTTCCTTTGCTGTTTTGTGCTGACAGTTTTAAATAAAACCGGAAAGTGAGTAACGCTGAGGGTTTTCAAAAAACTTGTCTGTCTCCTGTTTCCCTGGGAGAGCATTTGCAAAATGAAAGCATTTAAACTATCTGAGATGCGATTACCACGAAATGGATAGGAGAAATAAGAAACAGCAGCGCAAAAGCACTACCAAAAATACCCAAGATGAAAAATGAGCTTTAATCTTTGTGTTTGTTTCGTTCAGAGCCCGAAAGGCTGCTGGGGGAATGCGCCCGGCAATGCGATTGAAACGTTCAAATTATCCAGAAAGCGCCTGATGATAAAGATGCTTAAAATACAGAGAAAGGCGTAGACAAAAATTATCGTGTCAATTATCCGAAAAAAAGGGGAAAAGTGGGAGGACCTGGCCGTAGCCAGCCTGCTTGCACACAGACAGAAACACTTTCTGCCGCTCTCCGTGGCGGTTCCCCGAGCCCTGGCCTTCCAGCCATGCCCGGGGAGGATTTAGTTCCTCGCTCCTGCCGGCATGGTAGAGATGATTTCTTCCTAGTGAGTAATAACGGCAAACATTTCAGATTTGCTTCCCTGCCCTCCCTGACTGCGCAGAGGTGCTCACCTTCAATGGCTTGCAGCTTCTTCCATGTTTCTTTTGGCAATGGCAAAACGTTTTGGTTCACAGGGCCAAAGTTTGTCTTACTTGTTTAAATATTTGCAGACGTTATTAGTAAATATCAGTGGCAACACGCGAGCCTCCTCCAACCACGTGAAGCATGTAACCGTGTGCTTTAACGCTCACCTGGTATTGGTAAATACATTGAATTTTAAATGAGTGCAACACGCAATACGCTCACAGCAAATATTATAATGATTTGTCGTAAAATGTGGTGTCCGACACGATGCAAGAGAGAAGTATTAGCTAAGGGATACGGGTAAACGTTATGCAGGTGCTACCGGTGTTATCTAAACATGCCGTTGCAATGAGAGCGGCTGTCCCAGTGCGGGCGCAGCAGGGATGCTGGGCCCCTGGTGCTTCCCACCAAGGCCCTGCCCGGTGCTCCCCGTTTGCAGCCCGGTGCTGCCCCGCTCGGCTGCCGCCAGCCCGCTGCCCCGCACGCCTGCGCAAGCGACCGCTGCCGAGGGCGCTGCCACCCCG
Organism: Scopus umbretta; assembly: GCA_013400535.1. NCBI lineage: Eukaryota > Metazoa > Chordata > Aves > Pelecaniformes > Scopidae > Scopus > Scopus umbretta. The sequence goes on from VZTL01000736.1 coordinate 86,328, forward strand.
TTCCCCGTCCCCTCCTCAGCAGCAGGGCTCGCGCTCCCCCGGGACGGCCCCGCTCCGGTCGCATAAATCCTGCCCTTTCTGTGAGGCGCCACAGGCTTTCTCCTTCGCACCCCCTCTCTCTGGAGAAACGTCTTACCTCTGAGCTGAGGTGGTGTTATTATTTAGTTCAGCTAAAAAACGAGGCAGCGAAGTCAGCTAACGTTTAATTTAACGGGGCTCCGCTGCGCTGCCAGCTCCGTTTCGGCTTTCCTTAAAATCATGCTAACTTGGGTGAAACGGTTCTTCCAGTTCTTGATGTATGGTTGTCATTACTACCAATGCGCTCATCCCCTGTGTTTATGTTCGTATCCCACCCATGCAATTAGCGTGCCCGTGCCCGTGCGGATTAACCAGCTTTCCAGGACGCTGCCCATCACCCTGGCTTCTGACTGTCGCTGCACAGACCGGTGCACAGAAAAATTTCCAAATGCCAGTGCATCAAGGCAGCGTGCTGGATGCGTGCCGGCAGCTTGCGTGCACAAGCCTGTGCACAGGCGCAAGCGCACACGGCCACGCCGACGAGGGAGAAGCAGCGCTGGGCTGACTCCCTGTGCTTTGGTGGAGCGACACGCACCCGTGCTGCACAGCTAAGGGGCTTTTCTTTTCTTTTCTTTTTTTTGAGCAACGCTGAGGAGCGGGTGCCCGAGCGAGCCACCAAGCTTTCCCAATTTGAGGATGGGAGGTCGAGCACCGGTGCAGCCGGGAAAGGCTCGGCCGGCTGCGTGCTGGGGAGCAGCTGACCGCCCCGCTTCCCTTTGTCTCCCTTTCCCTTGACTCAGGGCATTTCACATCCCTATTGACAACGTGTTTGGGACATTCAGACATTGAAGTGACAGTGGCATTTCCATGACCTGAAACCAGAGACTCTGTCGGTGCGGGCTTTGAAGACATTAGCTGTCCATAATCATGAGTTAGACTTTATCAGGCTTTTAAAGAGCACATGATGAGAACAGCTAGTGACAAAGTGTTTCTGCAGAGTGCGATCCGGGCTGGCAGGATTCATCTCCTCAAGCCCTTGGAATCTGCAATATTCATTAGGAGTTGGGAAAAAATGTGCTTCCTTCGGAACAATGCAAATTGTGAAAGGAAACCTTTCTCACGCGTGTGCCCCGGAGCTCCGGCTCCGGCAGCGGGGGTGGCCGGGAAGCAATTAAAACCCTTCCAGCCCATTAGTGGGTGAGTTCATTAGAGCTACTGCTGCTGGGGAAGGGCGGGAGGCTTCGTTGGGGAACAAAATGTCAGGGCCTGTTGTCGTGTGCGCTTGGCGCGCTTCTTCTCTTTTACTTAAGGGAAAGGTGCTCTGCTGCTGAGGTGGGCACGGAGAAGTCTGCCAGTTCTCGTGGCTTTTTGCAGAGGACTTGTCACGGGGACGGGCTCTGGAGGTGTGTGGCATAGCGTGTGCGATGGCAGTCAGCCTTGCCGAGCCTCTGCTGCATCGGGGGCTCGGGACTGGCAGTGAGCAGGGAGCCCATCGCCCCAGAGCTGTTCCTACCACGGCTTGGTTACCGCACCGTGATGCACCATGCCACGCCACTCCACGGGGCACCACGCCATGCCTCGGGAGACCATGCCGTGCCACACCATGTGGCTCCACGCCACAGCGTGTGGGGCTATGCCATGCCATCCTATGTCACACCACGTGGCGTCACACCACGCCACGTGGGACTGCCATGCCGCCCCACGTGGCACCTGCTCAAAGCACAGAGCCTGTTCCTTCTGCAGGGATTTTTCAGCCCTCAGGCCAAGTGTCCCAGCAGCAGGCGCATCCCCAAAGCCGTGACCCGCGCTCCCTCCCCAGGCCATGGGCATGGCTGCCGGCCATGAGGACCAGTGTCCTGCTCCAGCCCGTGGTGACACTGGTGCGTGCCAGCTCTGCGGGGACAGCCCTTCGGAGGGGCTGGTGGTCGGATTCGGGTTGTTGCCCACCTGCCAGGGCTTTCTTCCCCTTGCCATCCTCGGGGGTTTGGAGCTACATGATGTTTACTGGGGAATGTGCAGGAGCAGTGACACCTGAAAGTCCCCCAGCGATGCTGCCAGTGATGTTTGACGGGGAGGACGAACTGGGGAGGTGTTTGGAGGGCACCACCATGCCTGTCACGATGCTGCCCTGCTTGCAGAGCTCTGAGCCCAGAAGCCTGGCTGGGAGCAGAGAAGCAGAGGAGCGAGCGCTCGCCGGGAGCCTGCGGGGACCTTCTGGTTTCCTCTTGGAGATGCTGTATAAACAGTTGCAGCCCAGGCCCATCTCTCAGGTTTAAGTGTAAACACCCCTGCCGCGGTAGCAGGGAGCCCTTTTCCCAGGAGCAGGGCTCTGGGTGATTGCAGCGCTGCCCGGGACATTTGGGCTCTTCCCCCCGGTGCCTTGGCCTTGGCCTGGCCACAGGTAGTTTGTACAATCTGCCATGGAGCAGCCAATTAGGACCATTCAGCCTCTTCACCACCTAGTTTCCTCTGCTCCATTAATTCAGGATTCCTCTGCAATTAAATATAATGTGTTTTAATCAAACCACGCTCCATTGCTGTCCGCCGCCACTGTTTGGGGCCGCAGCAAGCACCCGACCACGCGCGGGGCAAGGCTCAGCATCCCCTCACCGCTCCTCTCCCACGGACTCTTGGAGGAACGAGGGCCGAAAAGAACGAAGTGACCACGTTGGGTGGCTGCAGAGATGCGGATCGGAGGGGCCGCCAGGCGAGCGCGGAGGCGCCTGCGGTGCCGGGTGCTCTGCAGGTGTGTACAGTGAGCTGGGGGAATGAAAGCCATAAGGGCAAGGCGGAGCTGTTTTGATGGTGGACTGATAATTGGCTACTTGACTTATTTAGAAATGTTGACGCTTATGTCCCGATTTGAAAAAAATAAACCTGTTCGTAAAGGGGGGGAGAGGGTTTGTGCCGAGCACAAGCACGAAGGCACACGCGTACCACCCGTCGTGGGACCCAGGGCCGGGTGCAGGCAGCTCCCCTGCCTCTGCCTGATGCCTCTCGGGGGGGTGGGGGTGGTCGCCAGGGAAAGGGTTAATTTAACCAGTTCCCATGGGGGGTTGGAAAGTTCCTTTTTTCCAGGAGGCTGCCTGACGCGCACTGACAGGGGCCTTTCAGCTGAGCACAAAGGCAGTGCTCTCCCCTTGCCCTCTCCATCTCTCCCATCCGAGCCAGCAAACAGCTATAATCTCACTAGCAGAGGCTTTTACTGCTGTCACTTTGAGCCTCCTTTGCCATGTGAGTGGCTCAGATCTCCAGCAACGTAAAAAAGCTAATGAACGAGTAATAAACAAGTGTAACCAAGCAGAAAGCCTGCACGCAATAACATCTGAGCCAACGCGGCTTTTAGGCGAAGCTTGGAGACACCACCAACAAACAGATATGTAATTAAAGAAAGTCTAATCTTCTTTGGTATCCAGAGANGACATGCGTAGAGGTGACAGGGAGGAGACGTCATGGTGGAAACAGAAATAGAAGCAGAGAAAAAGAGCAGAGAGGAGAAGGGAGGGCGGTTGGAGACTGCGCTGCACAAGCCGGAGGGAAGGGGTCCAGGGGCACGCGTCCCTGCGAGGTTTGCTCTCCTCCCTCCTTGTAAGAGGAGGAGAAAAGCTGGAGGAGCATCCTCCTAGGTGAATCGAAGTGTCTGGGGCGGTGTGGGCAGTGCTCCCGCTCGCTGCAAGCCGGGAAGGGCAAGGAGCCGGCCAGGAGCTGGACCTGCCCCGGGGCGCAGGCCCCTGGCCCACCTCTTTCCCCTCCCGCTGCGGCTCCTCTCCCCGGCCGTGCAGGGGGGATGCTCGGCCGGCGGGTCCCGCCACGCTAGCACAGCCCGGGCAGCGGCGGGGACCAGGTTCTCTGGGCTCTGGCTCCTCGTCTTGCTGAACTGATCACTGCTGGGGACCAGCTGCAAGGTGCCACGGCAATCATTCATATTTTCCCCTGGCTCATCAGAAAAAAAAAGGGAAGAAATGTTGCTTTTTTTGGTAAAGATAAATAAGGAAAAAGAAAAGCCAAAGCCCATTAAAGTCATCTTCCCCCTGGCTGTTAATCACAATTACTCATCAGAGCCTTCAGGGGTCAAGGACCATCACCGCAATGAGGGCTGTCTGTGTTAACTTGCCTTCCTTGGCTGAGCTGGGCTGCCATCCACCAGCCGTCCCCAAAACGCCCATTTGTATGACGGGCAGGCAGCAGGCAGCGCTGCCCACACTGAGCGGGCAGGAGCAGGGCAGCTCGCAGCCTCCCGCCGGACCTGCCAGCCCTGCTGTATGCCGTGCCTTGGGCTGCACCCTAAAACAGTGCGAGGAAGCCCCGAATCCACCTGGAATGCTTTAGTCATGCTGGATTAATGTTACTTAAAATAACAGTTCCAACCACTGGTAGTTATCCCATCGTTTTCCTTAGCACTGATATTAAAATGCCTGGCCAGAACAGCGTGACAGATGAAGTGAAACTCCAGGAGACGTTATGAGAAATGACAACCTAATACCTTTTGATGAAGTCACAGGTCACCATCTTTTCCTCCTAATTTCCACAGCTAAAAAAAAAAAAAAATTAAAAAAAAAAAATTGCAGTCCTCTCGTTCCCTCTGGTTAAAAGTTATAAGAAAAGTACACAGCAGCCAAGATTAAAAAAACGCAAAAGCCCTACATGAAAGCGATTGGTCAATTTGAAGGCCAGGTGAAAGGACTTGGGAAGAGAGCCAAGGTCCTGATTCAGCAGGGCCTGCCACTTTAAATATCTGGGTTGTTCCTTTGAAGAAAATCATTGAAGTCAATGGACTTAGTTAAGTGTTCGAAATTAGACAGATGATTAAGCCCCTTGCTGAACAGAGGCCTCCGAAGTTAAATTACCTTATAACCGTGGCAGTAAAACAGTCTCCAAGACAGGCAGAACTTTCCCTTCCCCGCTGCAGAAAGCAGGGCTCTGTAACTCGGGGCGCACGCTGCGGGGCAGGTTTGCGCCCCAGCCCCGCTGCCTGCTGCCGCCCGGCGAGACTGCAGCCTCTCGCTGCCCACGCCAGGGAGACGCCGGCTCTTTTCACCTCTTTTGCCATTTGCTCCCTAATTGACTATCTTTAGAACCAATTTTATTATCAGCTTCCTTCAGTCCCGCATTATCTTCATCAGGAGCAATTTTAAGATGAATTATCTTACCTGTAAGTGCAGCCACTCCTGTTCCACAATGGTGGACAGCTGTGTAACAGCTGCCAGAGACATGTCAGGGGGAAATTGGAAAGATGCATTGCAATGATTGTTTACTGAGTGGTTTAATAAAATCAGCTTAATGCGTAAGTAGGAGAGTAGGAGCAGAAGTGTGTTCCTGTGAGCTCTATTATTTGAACCTGGAAACATCTATCAGAATCTCAAACAAAAGGAGACAAAGAATATATTGCGTTTGGTATTTCTTCTCCGGATTGATTTATCATTGTCACGTCTGTTCCTTCCTTCCCTCTGCATTCCTGTCTCTTGGTAATACTGTAATATCTTTTATTATAGTACATTATATAATGCAGTCCATTGCTGTGAATATTGTTATTCCAAGATCAGACTTCTTTATTCAGACCGAATTCTGGCAACACTCTTTTGCAATCAAGGAAGTCTCCTGCTTGGGTTAGCTTTGAGTCAGAACCTGCATTTTGTCCACTGCAGGCAGCTTAAGGAAACGAAAAAATCTTGTAGGTTGAAAGGTCCTACACTGCAGATTAAGACCCAGCCAAGAGGCCGTATGTGCTCTGCAGCTAACTTCAAGAAGGAAGAGGAAATAGCCATATTTCTACTGAAAATGGATTTTTAGGGGCTATGCGGGGCTGATTCCTAGAGAGTGATCTGGAAATTTTCTTGGGTTTTTTTTTCTGCTTTCCTCTGTTGCTGTCGGACACGAGCGCCCCGGAGCAGCCCGCGGCCCTCCGGGGATGCTGTGCTCCCATGGGAGCAGAGCCGGCCGCTCCGGCTGCGGCGGGGTGGCATCGCGGGCGGCACAGACCTGCCCCTTCGTCCCTGGGCTCCGCTCGGGGGGTATATTTAGCACAAAATTAGACACTCCAGCCTTTCAATTTACTGAGTAAAAATAGGCTGGCCAACATTTCCTTGAAGTACTCAGACAGTGAGTGATGTGTCTGTCTGCAGCTATCACGCAGCCAGGCCCAGGGAGCGAGGAAAGCTTTCTGTGCCATGTTCAAATAAAAACACTGACATCCATTTAAAGCTGTGATTAAGAGCCGAAGCCCTGAGAAGTCAGGAAGTGAATCAGTTTGGATTCTCGATGAATGTCTCGCCCTAACATCGGCGAGTCATGCTGCACATCCCCATGTCTCATGGCCTGTTGCTGTACCAACGAAAGCACGAGTGCTAAAAAAGCCCTCCGAAGGAGAAAAACAAGCAAAAAAGGCACAAGCAATAAGCACGAGAAGGGCCCCTTTGTCTAATTCCTTGTGTTTGGGTATTTAAAGTCACAGTCTGATCAGGAGGCTTCCAAGCTCGCATTGCAGGTTTTGAACATCCATTGTTTTGAAATATTTACTTTTACTTCTTTCTACTTGAAAAGCACAAGCTGATATTTGTGAATACATTGTGGCACAGCTTCCTGGGAAAGTGATGTTCCCCTTGCGTACCAGGACAATAACAGCAGAAGAATTACAGATTGTTTCTATGCTGGAGTCTGCATACAGAGACCTTCTCTGCTGCTTTGCTCCCGAATGTTGTCTATCGCTTCCCGAGTGCCATGGCCACTAAAGACAGTTACAATAGCTGGTGACTGGAGCGGCGGATGCATGGGGATAACAGTTTTGGGGGTTCTATTTAAAGTCTGCATACCCATCTTAAGTCATCATGGATGGTAAACGGCCAGAAAATCTGACGACGAGAAAGGACTGGCCAGTCACATAGTAATTCATTGCCACAAAGTAGTGTAGTAGCCAAAGGTATGACAAGGTTTCCAGAAGGGATTAGATGCTTGCTTTGAAGGCAGGGCCAACAGGGATTATTAAGCAACTCCAGAAGTATAAACCACGGCCTGGTAGAACATGGGAGGATACACAAGGGATAAAATCACTCTATATGTGACTTATTTCTTGCGCTCTTCCTTGAGAAAGCACATCTGGCTGTGGCTGGGAACATGGCGCTGCTCTAGATGCACTTTGGTCGGGCCCGTATTTTTGTCTAACGTCTAACAGATGTTTTCGTAACATCAACACAGGGTCTTTCGCCGGGAGGGCAGGCAGGGCGAGAAGGGAGCGGGCGAGCACTCTGCAGCCCGGGCAGCGGCCCAGGGGAGAGCGGCAGCGGGGCCAGGGCACCAGGGCGGAGAGGACGGGGTGCTGCAGGCGGGCGAGGGTGGCTGGGGACGCGGCGGCAGCAGCAGGTCTCCCTGCTCACCGTGCCCAGACTCGAGACGCAGCGTGGCTGCATCTGCGGTGGCTCCGGGATGCTGCCTGTCCAGCTCTCATCAGCTTTCCTCATTTGACACTCGGAGGGCTCTGGTGTGCTGCTGTGAGACCAGGGGGTTAACGTTTTATAGCAGCATCAGGGAAGGGGGAATAGAGGAAAAAGGTTCTCAAATGTCAACAAAAAAATTATCTTGTGCAAATAAACAGAATAGATGGATTATCCTGTGTTGTTTGCGCAGGGAATTGCTGGAATGCCTGCCCGCTGCTGGCGCTCCCCGAAGCTGCCGGGGGCCCCGGGCTTGTTTTCCACGGGGGGCTGGCTCCAGCCCGCCCTGCTGTTTGCCTTGGGCTCGCGGAGCAATCTGCCTCCAGATCGTTTTCCCAGGCTGTGGGCTAGTTGCACGCACCATGGCTACATGCTAAAGCAATCGGGGACCTTTCAGTCCTTCGTTTCGTGCATGTACCCGCAAGCTGCTTCTCCTACCTCCTCTGTGGGTGAACAGCACAGCACGGACCTCCAGTCTCCCCGCTTCCCTTCCTCCTGTCTTGGGCCTTCGCTGAATCCCTTCTGGATGAATAAAGGCTTAGATCAGAGCAAGACCTAGCCAGGATGCACAAAGACATGCAAAAGATAAAGAGCTAAATACAAATGTAATCCATATACTCTTCCACCAGAGGATCTCCAAGCACTTTCCAGACAGTCATTAATCACTGCAATTGCCAAGTGAGGTTTGGTGGTGACACCCACGGCTTTGCTGGAGGGCACACCAGACCCCCAGAGCTCAGGGAGGTCCAGCCTTTGGGGTTGAAGAGCATTTTGCGATGGCGGGATGCCCGGGGTGGTGTGGCAGAGCTGGAGCTCCACCATCCCTTTCCTGGCGGCACCTTCCACCTCTCCTCTCTGCAGAAGGCATGTCACATCGTGCAGCCAGCTCCCCAGCAATGAAACTTCCCTCTGTGCACATCATCCTTCCACCCCTTCATGGTGAACTGAGTGGGATGGAAAGTCCACCCTTGAGCTTAAGGCTGGATTTCAGCCTGGTTTAGGATCCAGGTTGAAGCCTGCAGTCAGACCTGAGCTTTGGCAGGCACATATCATCAGGTCCATCTCTGTCTGCAGCTGATGAGTGTTTTATGGGGAGGAGAGAGCACAGCCGGTCCCTGTTTCTGATGTGGGCCACCCAAAACCAGCAGCGTACGCATACCCGGAGACACCTGTGCATGCACACAAGCTAACAATTACTCAGCACACGTGTGCTGTAGAGAAGTCTGCATACGGCAGGGAAGAGCAAGTCTCCCGGGGCCCTCAGCTTTAATATCCTCCGGATTTAATATCTAGAAACTACAAATTTATGGGAACCCAAATACACACATGCCTGCACACGTGGAAGATGAAGGGCAAGGAAATGCAGGTCCGTGCTCTGTTGGCATGGCCAGCGAAGCACAGGGCAGAGCTGTGCTACCATCGAACTGGAGAAGACCAGGAAAGCAGCCCCAGCTCATTTGTTTTGCGTGACATCATGGCCTCCTCTGGCTTTTTTCACAGTTTTCCTCTGTTGTATTTAATAGACTTAATGGATCACACAGCACTATAACAACAGCAGACCTTCAATGTTTTTATTAAAGCCATCTACAAAAATCCCTCTGTGCTATAGCTTTCCTGCAGGGTGACTTCTGCTGAGATGCTGTTTCCATTAAGGACAATTGCAGAGAATAAAGAAGGAATGAACAAACAAATGGAAAAAGAAAAAGGGAGGGAGCGGTGGAGCGGAGTGAGCCGCTGGTGGAAAGGGGGTGAAGCAGGGCTGGCCAGCACTTTCTGCTGTGTCCCACTGCCCACGTTTGACTGGGACTCCTCTTACACAGCCCGGCACGTGGGGCAGCGCCAGGTCCTCCTCGCAAAGCAAAATGGATTGCGTTAGCTGTGATGTCAGAACTGCTGTCTCTGGCCTCCCAGTGAGATCACAGAGGGGAAATGCCATTTTTATACTTGTTGGGTGTGACTTATTTGCTATATCCATTAACGCTGTAAGTGATGCAGAGGGAAGCAGCTTTTCCTCGCTCAGGAACAGCCTGGTGTATGCCTCGCGGTTTGATGTATGTCACCACCCAGCCAGTGTTGTGTTATTGGTTATTAAACATTTATATCTGTAGCGCTGGAAAGTGGCAAAGCAGGTTGGTGAGACATTGTACTGGGCACTGCACAAAACCAGGGGGAGCAATAGTCTTTGTTTGGCAGGTAGTTGTTACCTCCCTTTGTTGACATGCTAGGGCGGAGTACGAGCACCAAGAAAAGCATCTCTCCGTCCCCCAGTGATGCAGCATCAGCGTGGGACCTGCTACTACTTCAGCACGCAGTGGGAGCCAGCAGCAGGGGAACGTCTCAGCCACCGAGACACCATCGAAGCCCCTTCCTCTCGGCACCATGACACGGAGCACCACCGGGAAGATGTACAGGTCCAGGAAAAGGGGAGCCACGTCCAGCTCTAGATCCAGATCCCCCAATGCACAGCTGGGCTCTGGAGCAGCTGGAAGAGGCTTTGAGCCCATGCATGCTCGATGCTTTCATACCAGCTTCTTTGTCACCCAGGTAGGAAACAGCCAGGGTTTGTCCAGAACACCACAGCCCAGATCCCCAGCTGATACCCCAAGCTGGTCCTCCTGCCTGGCTCAGGGGATGCTCTGAGGCCAAGCTGTGCAGGAGCTGTGGTGCACAGCAAGAAGTGTGCGAGGCGGCTTTCTGTGCTTATGCTTGCCCTCCGCCTGGCAGTGCAAGCATCCCTTTGCCATTTGCTGAAAGACTCAGCTTTTCTTCTGCCTCTTTAATCCTTCTTCTTTCCCAAAACAGATACCTGGGCTTTTCATTTTGTGGGTGCTCAGCATTTAAGAGGTCTGGAAAAGCCCTTCTGTTTCTGCAGGACCCTGGGGCTTCTCGTCTGGCTGCAGCTGTCATCAGACTCCTGCCCACTCTCCCAGCACTGACAAAATGGTCTCCTGCCGGCTTGGGGTGGAGAAAGTATGGGACAGATAGGAATTCCTTTGAAGGGGAGATTTCAATTTTTAACTGCAACTTTGAACCTTCCTCCCAAATCCCAGGGAACCTGACCCAACCGATCCCATCAGTCAGCACCCACAACTCCAGCTCTGAAGTTTACTCTTCCATCCGTGCCACCAACCCAAGTAGCACGATGATGGATTAAGTCTTTCAGTCTTGCAGGTTTTTTGGTTTTGAGAGCTGCCTGGTTAACCAAGGTCCACCACAGGTACAACAAGTGTTGTGGCAGGAAGGGAACTACACAAACACTATGGATAAATTAACGCCTAACAAGCTTTCACTTACCCTGGAGCTGTTGGGGGCACATACCACTTGCACGTGGGATCATTAAGGACATAGCAGTGCTGAGCAGGAGCACCTCATCTCTGTGCCATCCCAGGAGGCTGAGGGAAGTTTTTCAGAGCCCAGGCTTGCAGCACATTTTGCAAGTTGCTGTCTGGGTTTTCATTTTCCCAAGGACTCTCCTTCCATCTCATTACCTTGCGTCTGTACCCCTCTTTGTGTGCGAGCTCTCCAATACCAAGTTCTTCTCAAAGGGTTGACAGACTTGGGTAAAACTCTCTGATTTATGCCACTCTGACACTTGCTTGGCTAAAACACCTAGAGAAGACCATCCTACCTGCCCTGCCAGAGCTGTTCACTAAACCCTAAATCAAAAGAGACTGCTCCTTTCCTCCCCTTTTCCTATAACAAATCGCAAACCATTTCCATTTGTCCATAGCCAGCACGCTGTTCCCCTTAATGCGCTAAGCTTCCCAACATGATGTTTAGCACATGTTCTTTTGCACTGCCCCCCTCTGCTCAAAGGCAGCCTTATAGTTTGCAAATGGGATGAAACCACTGTGCGGCCCTGCATCTTGGCTCTGCTCCCACCGTACTCTGCGGATGCCAGAACCTTTCCTGCACCTTCCAAGTCATTATGTATGTTCAAAAGCCTGCCAGGAGGATAAAAGCAAGCAAGCAAAAAAAAAAAAAAACACAACACCTAAAAAAACCCACCCAAAAAACCTCCTAATGCACGTGAAGGAGAAGCAGAGTAACTGAGGCATGTCCTCCACAGAGTGCTGCCCGCAGGGCTTTTGCCCGCAGCTCACCGTTGCGCAGCCTACATGAGGTGGGTCTCCTCCTACGTTTGCCTTCTGGGGAACAAAAGGCGTGCTTGCCTGGGGGGGAGAGATCCATCCCCCCATGGGTTTGTCTGGGACGGCTGCCACCATCAACATACTCAAATCGCTGGTGAGATGCTCAGAGGGATCTGTCGGGGCAGGATCGGAAACGCAGAGATGTGGGCTCAGCCCCTGCTCAGACACCGAGTGCCTTATCTCGGTGATCAGAAAATGCTTCAGAAGAGTTAATGAGTGCAGATACAAAGAGCTGTGGTTGTCTGTGTAAACAGGGAACCGCAGCCCTGAGAAAGGATCAAAGATGGGATATTCATCCAAAGCCACAGACCTTTACCACTTGGGCTGAGGAAAACTCTTGTGCTTGCACCAGGCTGTTAGCGAGCACCCAGAGCAGCTCCCAAGGGGTCAGAAGAGATGAACTGTGTCCAGTCACCCTCCCATCTCTTCTCAGTGGTTATTGAGATGGCAGCGGTGCCTGCCGCTGCCTCCAGGCATCGGAGCAGAGCTGCTTGGGTGGCAGAGCACGGCACAAGGCAGAGGAGGTAGCGAGGAGTCTGTGCCTGTCTGCAGCGTGGCTCAGCTTCTCAGGATATGAAGGAGGAAGAGGAGGGGGCAGTGAGAAGGTGAGACAGGCTGCAAGGAAGAGGATAAGTGGAGAGAGGAGATAATCAGCAGACAAAGAGCACCCATGCTTCTGCCAATGTAACCAGCCTTCTGAAAATAACTGGCTGGTGTTTTCCCAGCTCCCACCATCAGGAGAGGCTGTGTGCTCATCGGGGAGCTCCTCTCCCACTCTCACAGCCAAGGAACAGGGGATATCACTGCCCGTATTGGTATCTCCCTCTCCTTTTGTTTCTTTTCTCCATCCTTTCCAGTACTTACTGCGCTGGACGCAGCATTTCAGGAAGCAGTCCTTAGCATTGTGTAGGGAAACCGGTTTCCAGCCTGGGCTCTTCAGCTAAAATCAGGAGCAGTGGCTGCGTGGCATTGCCTGTGGCCATGGGGTCATCTGCTCTGAAGGAGCTGGACTGACACTCCCGCCGCAGCTGCCAAATGCCAGCGATCCCCAGCCACCCCTCGCCTGAGGTCTTGGACTTATCCCAGTGACCTGGAGCTGTTTGCCACGTTCCTGCAGAAGACCTAGATTTTAATGCCAACTGAGCAGCTGTATAAATGTTTCGTGACATTTCGGAGACAGAAGAGATCATGCTGTTCAAACCTCTTCTTTCAGAGAGCATTCAAATAATACCTTTTCAGTTTAAGGGAACTTTATTTGCTTTAAAGATCTTATGATAATTTCCAACCAAGGCCATCAGACAGCCAATCTGCTTCAGTCTTCCCCTTCCCAGGATATCCTGCAGGCCAGTGCTCCCTTTTTCTCTGCAGGGTGTCCTCCATCATACCCATCCTCCTCTGCATTCAGAGCTTCCCTGGGTCTTCAAAATCTTTCCAATATCGAAGCAGCTATTCTAGTTATTAACCAGCCCTTTCTAAATGCATAAAAGCCTCCACAGTGTATGCCTGTCCCACTGTCTCTGGGCCACAAAAAAAAAAGCTAAAAGCATCATTGAATTTGTTAATTGGCATGAACTGCAAAACTTCTGTGATGAGATTATGACATCTTATTTAATGAGACTATTCCCTTGGCCTCAAAGTTTAAGGGAAAGACCCCAGACATCTAATGAGCTTCACAAAAGGCCTACAAGTTAATAGAACTGGGCTCAGCTGTCTCAACTGGAAGAATTAACCTTAGAATCAAGTTTTCTGCAGTAAAAAATATGTTTTGAGGTCTAGAGATGGTCACACTGTCCCAGTGCCCCAGGGAGAACCAGCCAAGATGATACCTACACGAAAGGGGATATACCTCAACAGAAGGCTCCTGAAGGAGATGACCTCCTGGCTCTTGCTGTTGCCCAGGACAGCAGGAGCAATCAGGCTTCTGAGCAAGCCCCTAAAAATGTGACACCGAGAGGACAGGGATCGAGCATTTCTGCCAGGTAATGTTCCTGCTGCAGGAGTGTCCTGAAGGCAACCAGGTCACCTCACCCAGCTCAAGTCCTGTCAAGGTCCCTCCCGTTCCAGACACGGAGATGACAGATTGTCCTCGTGTGCTGCAAGGCTTTTCATTCCTTTGACTTGTCCTCACACCAAGGACTTTGCAGTCTGCCCTGGAAACATCATCTTCTTGCTGTGATGGTCTCTGGCTTGATAATCTCCCCATTTGCGATGGAGACCAGTGCCTGAGGTCACCCGCAGACAGCCGGGTGCTAACTCCCCCTCCACCTTCCTCACCACTGGTTCTCAGCAACACCTTCTGCACATTCATTTTGCATGCAGCATCTCAGAGCTTTCCCCGAGGAGGGGAGACAGCAATCCTCTCTCTTGTGAAATGTCACATCGTGTTCCAGCAAGGAATAATTCTTCAAATCACTCTCTCGGGGTGCAGGCACGCATTGACCCACCCTCCTTTCCTAGTCGTTTAGGATTTCATACAACGGCATTCCCAAGACAGGGAGTTGCGTGAGGGTCTGGATTTGTGCTCTGCCTTGGGCTGCAAGCAGGTTGTGACTGTATCGCCTGTTGGGAACTGGATGCTTGTGTTGGCAAGAGATGACTGCATCCTCTTGGACCATGACTTGTCACGCAGGCTGAACGTTTTCCTGTAAATAAAACCCCACAGGTCATCCTCCTCACCAGGAGCCCACGTACCTGCCCCCTGGGGGGACGCTGGTGAAGCAGTGCCGGGGCTGCCTTGCACATCCAGCATCGTGGCACCGCGCAATCCCTGCCGGGATGGATCCACCCAACGGCAGCAGCATCCGCAGGGACGAGCATCCTCACTCCTGCTCTGCACTCCAACTACCCGTTCATCTCCGGAGGCAGCCCAATCCGCGGGCCCGCGTGGTCCCAGGAACGAGCCTGCAAGAAGGAGAGGAGTGACACGGAGGAGCTGCAGCCCCGCAGCGGCAGGGAGAGCAGCGGCGTGGGGGGACACCAGCGCAGGAGGGGTTCACCCCGGCACCCTCCCTCAGCCCCCCCGCAGCACCGGGGCACGTCAGCCCAGTGCCTCTCCTGCAGCCTACTTTACTCTTTTCCCCCCAAATATATTCAAATGCATTGTTATGAAGTACAATTATGAAAACGTATTCTCCCCCCAAAGCTCTGAAGCATGGAAGAGAGGCTGTTAAATGCTGAAATATTTACTTTCCTTTTTCAGAGTAGGAGCTGGCAGTGAGCAGCATTCAGCTTTATTAAAGTAAGAGCGCTCTTACATATGGTCTCTGCTAAAAGGCAAGCTCACTTTCTGCTCTGTCCCACACAATAACTTCCAATTAGTGAGAAATATCACATTTCTCTGTTTGTAAACAAACAATATATCACTGCTGATAAGAATTTAAAAACAAATAAACAGCGGTTTCTACTTGCATAAGACCTACAAATTAAGTGCACTATGCGCAGTGATAAAAGAGGCACAAATTGATCAAAATTTCCTTTCAGAGCAGTGCAGATATTAAGACTAATGTTGCCAAAGCAAATGGCTGAATGAAGAGGGCTTTCTTAAAACCAGCGTGGGTTTTGCCTCCTTCTGGCAGACACTGGCTTGTTCTTTACCCTGTATCCTCACAGTTCATTTTTTAAACCTCTTGAACAACTTATCTTTTAGAATATCTCTTTGGAGACTCTCATACATCACGGCTAACTCTAGGTTGCCACCACCCAGAGAGGATTTTGCAGCTCAAGCCTGGTGTTATGGTCTGGTGAATGGCATGAAGAGAATGGCCAGGTCTTGGGTGGCACTTACCAAATATAAGAGGAGAGTTTGCATTTAAAAAAAAGTAGGGTTTGTTGGATGGATGAAGCTGAGTCAAGGGCCCACAAGACAAGTCCACAGAATCTTATGAGGGGAAAGGAAACCCAACATTTTCTTCTTCGCCCACAGACTGGGAAGCAGCAGGGTTCCTCAGTGAGGGACATCATAGGAGACACAAGCCATACTGCAAACTCGCTCAGAGAGAACCCTGAGTGAGAGACACCTGCAGCGATGTGGAAGATGATGCAGAAGGAGTACTAGAAAGATTAAAGCACCTTTTTCTGATGGTGTGGGCACCACACAGGTCTGAATCCTGCCAGTAAACCCAGGACTGAGACTGTGCTGGGATAAAAGGAACGACAAAGAGCAAGAGACATCTGGAGTCGGAAGGATGATAGAAGCTGAAGCCCCGGACAGTCCCCAGGCTGCCTCATGGTCTCTAGTGATTCCCTGACTAAAGCATTCAGGCCCCTGGTGTTCTGGGGGTTTTTCCCCCTCCTCAAATAGACTTGGTGAACAAGGTTTTACATTGCCTTCCCAACACCATTTCACTGAAAACAGACTGTTCTGCAGGAAGACTTTATCTCCATATAAGTTTTCTTTGGAAGAAAGAAACAAATATTTTGGAAGCCTGGCTGAAATGGAGTACATTGATTTTTATATATTTTTTTTTAATATCTCATGATCATTTTTAACTTCAAAATATTCACTAAACTGCATTCAGAATGGGGTAGGAAGCAAACCGCATGGATTTCCCACCTGCCAATCAATAAATTCACAAGGAAAAACCCCCAGGGACTTGCAGCTGGGAGAAAGAAGACCTAGCATTGCAGAGAAAATGTTTTAGCCTTGTGCTTAAGGGACTGCCATGTTCAGCTTGCTTTTCCATCACTGACCTGCTACATGGCCTTAGCAGCATCACTTCAGCCCTGCGTACCATCCAACTTTGTCTCCACATCCATGGCTGGGGCCATTCCTGGTGCTTGGCCACCCAGACCAGGTCGGCTGCTCCACGCCTGAGCGCAGGCATTGGGATTCACCTCACATCCACCGAAACGAAGAGATTTCTCCCGTCTCCTATCGGGTCTGGAGCACGTGTTGTCACTCGTAGGCAGAGGCATCTCCTTTTCTCAGGAGAGCAGGGTGGAGTGCTGCACCTGACAGCCCCAGCCAGCCGCTGCCCCTGAAATAGCTGATGGCAATCCCGGCACGTCAGAGAGCACGAGGAGCAGCTGTGGAGGGGTGGGCAGGGGAGAGACCACAACCATTGAGATAAACCGACCTGGAGAAAAAAAAAAAAAAAAAAAAAAAAGAAAAAAACCACAAAGCTGAAAGGCAGAGTACAGAAAAAGCGAGTTACCAGGAGATTTTTAAATACAAAGCAAGAGCCAGCCCAGAAGGAATGTACTCAGAATGCATGAAAATCTCTTCTCCTCCTCTGACAAAGAGCATTTTCCACAACCTCATTTCCAGCGCCTCATGCCTGCGCCTTCCCTCTCTTGTGGCCAGGGGGAGGGAGGCAGAGGGCAGGGCTGCAGACATGCCAGCTATTGATGCCTTTGCCAAAGGC
The DNA here is from genome assembly GCA_013400535.1 of Scopus umbretta. Lineage (NCBI taxonomy): Eukaryota > Metazoa > Chordata > Aves > Pelecaniformes > Scopidae > Scopus > Scopus umbretta. Next base: position 103,287 of record VZTL01000736.1, read on the forward strand.
ACCACAAGCTTTCTTCGCTGCTTAAAACCCCAAATCAAATTTCATAGGCTCGCCCATTGCATCCACAGCCAAAGGGAAAACAAAACCAGCCCCCCCAAGGACCCAGCCCCCCCCAAACCCGCACCTCCCCACGCTCCTTCCCACTGGGGGCATTCCTGGGGTGTCCACAGCAAGGTTTGGTCCTAGAGACAACGGGGGTTCAGCCCCATCAGGGGCCGTGCTGGCTCTTGCAGGCTGGCAGGGATGGACAAAATTCCCACCGCTGCACCCTAGGATGAGGCAACAGCCAGTGATGTGATTTGTGTCCAAAAGGTAAAAACTTGCCCTCTAAACTCACAGTGTGCATCAGCCCACTCATGCCCAGTAAGAAGACCAAGCCTCTTCATTTCTATCTATCTTTCCACGTCCGAGGGCACCGGGCGACCAGTGCAACACGTGGTGAGATATCAGGAGTAGGTATGAGGCCAAACCGAGCTTGGTAAAAGGCTCTTAAGCAGCCTGTTATTTCCTGAGCTGTCTATATATTACGAGTGGTAAATAATTCTGTCCTTATGTCGAGCTGCCAGGAGGGAGGGAGGGTGTCTGAGCTATTCACTTGTTTAACTTCTTGTGAGATGTGTCCGGGTGCCGTGCTGTGAACAGCAAGAGCTGACTTCCAACTTCCTTGGCAGGCTGACTTTCCAGCCTGAACCGTCCCAGTCATGTCTTCCAACTGGGGTATTTTTGCTTCAAAGTTTGAGGTTAAACAGATAAAGATAACCTGGACATTTTGGGGTCTGAAAGCCAACAGATTTGTTAAGCTGGGGAAAGTAATATGGTTTTGGAGTGCTGCAGCTCAGCCAGCTCAGTCAGGGCACGGCACGTGCACTTTCCAGTTGTTCTCAGTGTGAGCAAGGGCCAGTGAGCAAATTTCAAGAGAATGAGATTGTTAATTGTCAATTACTGTTGCAAAACTTTGAGACTTGCAAACTCCAGCAGGTATCGATGGAGCATGCAATTTTAGCTCTCTAGGTGTTGCACCACCCCTAAAGCCAACCAGGTTTTTTTCTCCAGTTTGATCGCTCCCTGTCACCTGTGCTCGTGCCGGGGTCCCAACACCTACCCGGCTTTTCTGCGCCTGATTGTGGTGCTTTTACTCCCCATCTCACCTCTGTGCAGGAAAACCCTAACTCCACTACTCAAGGCAGGTCATAAGTCTATATGATATTCTATTCTAAGCAGCACTATTGAGTTGATAACAGTCCTAATCCATCTCTTTGGTGCGCTTAACTTTCAGCATCTAACTCCCCTAAAATTCCCTTAAAGCCACTCACAGGCACGGAGCTGATGCCATCTTCCCATTGTCTGACCATAGCAAAGACTTAAAAGCTGCTGTTCTGTAACATGTCAGCAAAAAAAGAACATTTTTAATGGCAAGATGATAAGGCTTCCAGGTTTCAAAGTCAGGAGACATGAATGATTTCTTTTCCTAAAGAATTAAACCCAATGAAACTGCAATATTTCCTTCAGAAGCAAGAGCTCCCTCTTAGCCAAAAAGAGGACAGAGAATGAATGACATGTGCTCCAAATTAACCACAAGTGATCAGACCTGCCAAAGAGCAGAACACTAACTATACTTCTGCAAAGAGGGTTTTCACTTAATCCTGTTGTATTTACAACAGCTCTGGAGATTCTCCCACTGGAAGCACGGAGAGACAGGCAATGCAGAGGTAGCGTGATGCATTTTTGTTTGCCAGAATGCCATTACTATAAAAGGAAAATCCCAATTAGTAGGAGTTACGAGTTTCTAAAAGTCAACCTATTGGCACAGGCTGCGGGGGGGGGGGGGGGGGNNNAGTACAAATTACTAATGATTATTTTGAATTACTGCTCCCTCCCTGTGCTTACATCAGAGCTGCTTGCGGGGAGGAGCTGCCCAGAAGGAGCGTGGGAGCAGGGACGTTTCTTCCCCGGGCATCCGTAGGGCTGACAGCATTGCCCCGTGCGCACCGGCCCGCTCTCACCTCCAGGCCTTCAGCTGCATTTCTCGGCGGGATGCTCGCACAGAGAAGCGGCCCGCCTGTGGGTGCCCTGGGCTTGCTCTGGGCAACCCCAACCTGTGACGGGGCACCCCAGAGAAAGGGTGTGAGTTTGTCTTCTCCTTTCTCGGGGCAAGAGTGGTTACCCCAGAGAGTGTGCTCAAGGCTTTAATTTTTTATGTGCAGGTGAGCAGTGCCAAGCAGAAAGATGGGAGGACCCAAGTCCTCTGTTCACACTCACCACGGCTGAGCAGAAGCAGCAGAAATCTTACAGACCTCATCTCCCCATCTCAGGAGCTGCTCCGTATGGAGATGCTCTCCAAGCGGCTGTAAGGGAGACCAAGCTCTGGCACAGAGGCACAGTTTGGATGAACTGGGCAGAAACACAGATTTTCATATTAATTTGCAGACTGTTATCGAGTGTTGTGCTAGCTGGTTGACTGGTCTCAGCTCTTTCTGCCAGAATACAGCAAAAAGCTCTTTCTGGGCAGGAACGTCAGCACCGAGCATCCTCTGAGCTGGGCAGAGAAGGGCTGAGAAAGCCGGGGGTGTGCGGGAGGTGCCCCCGACTGCGGGGCCCGGGGGCACCAAGGCAAGTGCTCAGAGACCACAAACACAGTGTAAGGAGGTGGATGGGATAGGAGGCTTGATACGATATAAACAACCTGGCAGCCTTCAGCAGCAACATTTCAGTTTGCACATGAAATAGGCAGCAACCACAAAGTGAAAGGTGCCTCAGTCACCTCCCGGCGCCCTGCAGCTGCAGCTTCAAGCTGTGCTCTCTGTCCATTTTGCTGAGCGAAGCCCCTGGAGAAGACCCCACCAGACTCGACGGGTGATGCTACGGAGCTCGGGCGGCTGGACGAGGCAGGGGCCACCGTGCAGGGCGGCTCCATGTGCTGATAAACCTGCACAGCACACACTGAACTGATAAGGACAAAACCTGTTGCCTGCTAGCCAGAGTTACATCTGCAGGCTGTGATGGATGTAAAACGTTTAAGTCAGAACACAGCAGCCGCAGAATAGCAAGCCAGCCGAGCACTCTTCAATCCACTTTATTGATTTATTCCCTTCACTCCCGTCCCTAATGCTCCTCTCAGCTCTACGTGGCTCAATGCAGCACAAATTAACAGAGCCCACAAAAGCCCTCTGAAGCCATTCCCCTGATTAACAGGTCTGTAGTGCTGAAAGATATCTTCATTTTAATAACCTGGCACTAAATGGATTACAGCTATGGAACTGAATTCACGTCATTCCCCAAAGGGAGAAATGGCACATATTTTTATATGCTGTAGGAAATGCCAAAGATCGGGACAAATGACTCAGATAAGAATCAAAAAGGGGAAAGAGGAGCGTTAGGGAAGGAAGGACAAATCGGCAGGGACTCCCTGGAGACTCCGCTGAGGCTGGGTGGCGCTGGCGGTGGTCCGCAGCGGACCTGGTCTGAATGCTGGGCCAGCACGCCCTGCCCGCGGCACTGCCTGTCCCTCTGGGCTGCGCGGGCCGGGGCTCTGCTGTGAGGCTTGCTCGGGGACTTCGGCTGCTCCAGCCTGGACACCGGCTCCTTATGTCCCTCTTTCTGGAAGAAAGGGATTCGTTGGCAACCAGCAGGGCAGCGACACACACGTCTCTTGGTGCAGCCCCAGGACTTACACGGCTTCTCTTTGCAACGTCGTTGGACTTTGCTTTCTCTTTCTGGCCCTGGCAAAGCTGGCTCTGCTGGAGGGAAGCTCAGGGCACTTGCCCTTAACCTGAGTACCTCCAAGCAGTGGGCGCGAGTCCTGCCCGCGGGTGCCCCAGCTCCCACCCGCTCTTCATCAGCTCGGCACCTCGAGTGCAAGCCAGGCTGCGAGCAGAGCAAACGGCGGGGGCAGCAGTACGGGGCAGCGAGCTAGTGTCTGGTTCCCAGGTCACCACAAAGCTCCATTTTCAGTCTTTCATCAGGAATAAAAAGCCGAGAAATGCCAGGATTCGTTGAGGATGAAAACTCTCCCTGCACAGAAGGTCTGGGCATTTTTCAGAGACCTGGAAGCTGGGCTCAGACCAGTTACTGCCCTGCCAAGCACTTGACCCTGGGATTTAATGGCTTATTGGGCCTGGCTGAACCTCCCACATCTCTCCAGGAATCTGCACAACACTGCTTTGTGCTTTGGAAGAACGATGAGAATAGCGGGTGACTCTTCCTCCCAGCTGGCCCGCGCAGCTGAGACTGGGGCAGCCCCACTGGCCTTGTTTGCTGCTGCTGTTCTCTCCTCCGTGGCCACATCATCACCCCAGATAACCTACGGCCAGCGGAAGAGGAGGGAAAATTTTGGAGCCAGCTAGCAAGATAAAGACAGAAAGATTATAAGGTGTTTATGCTTTTGCAAAATTAAAGTCTTGAAGGCGAGACAGGTTTACATTGGCAAAGAATTAATGGTTTGATGTAGCACAAGGGGACAGCAAGAGCAGAGAGAGGGGCCATCTATCAGCATGCAATGATGGCATAAAGGAAAGAGATGCAGGCATAAATCAGGTCCTGCACAGGAAATAAGCAGGATGGATGACAGGTAGTAGCTGGTGATCTGTTATTCCCCCAGCATGCCAGAAGATGCAGAAAATATGGCTGGGTGCTTCTAGATCTCATTTTAGCAAGCACACAGTGAGTATCTCCAGCCTGGATGAAACCTTTCCTGCACTCGGAGACTGCCAGGTCCCAGGGACGGGGTCAGCAGGGCAGCTCTGTGCGTACCCACACGCCCTGCAAGGACGCTGCGCAGGCTGGAAGACCCATCCGAGGCAGAGGGACCTGGGTGCTTCATGCCCGCTCCCTGGAGGCATCTGTGCCCAGGTGCCATCTCCACGTCCTTGAAGGCAATGAGCCCGGACTGAAGTGTCCCCAAGCAGAGGAGGTTTATCTTCCCTTGGACAGCGGCTGAAGCGGATTAGGGGGCGCGCAGGCTAATGCTGCCGTGAACAGACCCTTCTGCAAAGGACCTTCACAGCGTGGCCCTGCCCTGGGCTCACGCTGGTGCCATCACATCGGTCCTTCTGGTGTCTTGCATCGCTTCCCCTCCCTGCTCTGCTGTTGCTGGGTACCTTCCTCACTCAGGCATTGCTTTGGAAATCTGGGCACTCTCCTAAGGGAGATGAAACAGAAACCAGACTGCTCCATGGGCTTAGGCTCGTCTCTAGTTTGCAACTCCCCAGTTTTAAGATTTTAGGCTCTGTTTTATCTGGTTATTCTCCAGACCTCCCCAGAGCAGTCTTCTGTGCTGCTCTATGCTTCAAAGGGAAATGAGACCTTACACGTTTAATTGAAGCCAATTTCCTCCCTGTTGTTGGGTTAGCGAGGGGGGATTAATGGGGGCCAAGGCTCAGTCCTCTGGAGATACCCAAACACTTCAACACACTGGACAACCCTGGAAGGGTGGAAAACACGCGATGGGGAGCTGGAGGTGACCAGGGCTGACCAGGAGCAGCTGAGAGACATAAATCTCTCAAACCACCAAGAGCTGCTACCTCCTCCCCCGCCCCCCCTTTATTTAAGCTATGTTTTTTGAATGAAACCTGAAGCAATTAAACTCTTTCATCAGATGTCCTGCCTTCAGTTGGCGTCCTGTTTAGCAATATCACAGGGAAAGAAAGGACGTGGGAGGCTCCTGCAGCCTTGCACAGGGCTGGCTGGGACATGGCACAGCTCAGAGACAGCCCAGCCGAGTCCCACTGCCCTGGCCATCCCTGCAGCCTCCATCACCTTTGGCAGCAGCCCTCACCCGTGGGTCACCTCACGGCTCCGGAGGGAAAGTGGCTGCTGGTGAAAAATCTGGAGAGGTGTCCTGCAAATGGGGGTGGTCTTCATGCAACGCAAGCCTGGCGCAGTAAGGAGGGAAGCAAGGCTGCTTGGAAAGCAGAGGGCATTTACAGGACGGGGAGAGGCTGGCGGAGGGGCTGGTGGCTGGGGATACTGGTGACGCTCGCAGGTACAGACAAGGGTCCAGCTCCCGTGCAGCTTCTCAGTCCGTGGTAAGACCCTGCTCACATGGGTCGGAGCAGGACGCTGTCTTCCCTGCTTGGATCTGTCAGATGCTGTCCCACCGTCTCCCACCTGGGTGCTCATCCATGCCATTCCCAGAGGATGAAGAAGGGCTTTTGCAGGGAGGGACGAGTATGTCAGTGTGATGCTGTGACACGGGGGGGAGCTTGAGCCCTCTCTCCATCAGCCGTGCCATGGCCCCGCTGCTCTCGGGACAATGGGGAACACCACAGCTGTGCGAAGCTCCTGCAGTGCTCAACCCTTCACCGCCTGCAATAAAGCAGACCCAGGGGTAGATTATACCCTGGCCAGAAGAGCTGAGAGATGGGTGTTTGTTTGGACAGTTTGAGGGTGGCTTCGAGGCTCCCTGAGAGCCAGCTGCTGTCAACAACCAGCGAACGCAGCCCCTGCAGGGACCTGGCCTCTTCTCCTGGAGGTCCCACCCCTGGGGGCCGTGGCGTTGAAGCCTTCCTCCTGGCTGGGGAGGAATTCCTCCTGGTTTTTCCTACACGCCGATGCACCCTGGTCCCGACGCTCTCCTGCTGACAAGCCTTGGGATGCAGCGGGTCCAAACTGCCATCCCTGGTCCTCACTCCCGCCTTGCCCAAATGAGAGAGAACAAATCAACCCAACCTGTGGCAGGTTTAGGATTAGTCTAAAGGATTTAGGATCCCACAGGATCACCTGCCTGCCGTCGCACAGGCAGCGAGCCCCGCTCTTGAGCAGTCATCCCGTGCCCTGGGGAAGACGCGGAGCCATTGCCATACCAGCCGGGGGGTGCAGGGGGCTGAGCTGCGCTCCCCAAGCAGAGCACTCCCCTGCCTTTATTCTGCTGTGCAGTCTGAGCCTAAACCCATCCCCTGCTGCGAGGCTGAAGCCCGCAAACATTAACCCTCCAGCTATAAAACATGACTCGGTGTTTAACAACCACACAGCGAACCACAGAGATCCTAAAAACAGCACTGAAATTCTCAAGCCAAGGACTGCAACTGGTATTAATTAGTTCCTCCTCCGATGACTTTTTCTGGTGCCACCAGGTGGTAATAACGTGTATCTCAACGATGTCACCAGGAGCTGGCTGTTCCCGAAGGCCACCCAGTCTTGGCCGGCTGCTCTTAAGCCACTGGTGGATGGAAAAGAAATCGCCGTGCATTGGGCTGGCACTCTGCAAGGAGCGCCGGCAGAACATGGATTCTCCCTGGCGTATTGCATGGTGATAGTGGGGACTTGTTTTGAAGGACAGAAGGATCTTATCCTGCCACCACATGTCAATTTTCTCCAATGGCCCTTGGTGAAAAAGGGTTTTGCACGAGCACCGTGCAACAGTGGTGCACAGCAGAAAGCCTCGATAGTGCCTGCCTCGCCGACTGCTCCACTGACGGAGCGGTGTCCTGAGGGCGGCTGTCCCCAAAACGAGTATCCACAGGACACCTGGGCTGTGAGGACACCGGGAGGACCTGGGATATCGCAGGCTCTCTCCTCGGGAAACCCTGAGCCTGGTCCCCAAGCAGGGGAAGGAGGAGGAGGCTGGAAGTGGGGAAGGGCAGAAATGACCTCAGCGATAAACACTCCATGATAAAGCTTCTTTCTGGGCTTTTCAACAGCCCTTATTGCCCACAGGAGAGTTGAGCTGCATAGAGCGCTTTTCATATGCTACATCCTGCCCGTCCTCCTGCCCGCCCCGGCTCCGCCGCTGCCCCTCCATCTCTCATCAGGCAGACGGTCCTGGCTTTATTTTTTCAGGGTGGAAGAAAGCAAAAAACCTTTGATGCCAGGAAGCGATGGAGAATATTTTCTGCTCCCGAAATAAAAGATAAAATTTTCCAAGGGTCTCCTCTTCTCCTGCAGCCCCCCTACCTCCCCCCTCTCCCCGGTCCCCCCGTCCCCCCCCGCTCCCCACCTCCCCGACCAGCTGAACTCCTCGGCGGAGCCAGTTGTCATCTTTTCAACACCTCGTTTTTCCCTCGCTCCCGGTGCGCAGGGAGCGACTCTTCCTGTTTACAGACCTCCGGCTCCGGGGCAGAAGGCGAAACAAAACCAGCTTTCATTCAGCGGAGGGGACCACGGGAGATGGAGCAGCCCCGGCCACGGTATCCACCACATCGCCTCTCCATCCGCTTGCCCATCGCCCGCTGCCCTGGGACAGGCGAGCTGCTCTTCCCTGGGCCCCCCTGTGCTCTCCCCGGTGCCAGGGATGCATTGGCAGAGCCAAGATCCAGCTCCTTCCTCCCGGTCGCCTCCCTCCGCTGCGGGGAGATGCTCAGCCTGGCCGATAGCTGGAGGCAGCCCCTGGACATGCCCGTGGTCGCTGGCACCTTCCCAGGCAGCACAGCCGCCGCGGCGGGTCCCGTCCCTCTTATCACATGGCGGCACAGGTTGCAAAGCTGAGTTTTGCCTACAGCACATGAGAACCTCTTTTGAGGAGCGCAGGCTGCTGGCAGCCGCCGGCCTGACCTCTGTGCGCTGTTTTCACTGTAATTTATTAAAGGCTGGGCCCATCCCAGCCCTGCCTGCGCACACCAGGGAGGGGGGAAACAGCCCTGCTCCTCTGCAGCTGCAGCACATCAGAGCTTTTAATTGGAAAGAAAAACTCTCCCACCCCTCTCCTCATGTAACGGGATTGTCTCTGTCCAAAGGTTTCGCCTCAGGGCTGCGCTCTGGGGAGTTTCACAACTGCTTCGTGTTTGCGAAGACACTGTGACGGAGCCTCCCCAGCACCAGCAGACGCGGCACGTCCATGTGTGCACGTGGAGACGTGGCCCGCACCAGAGCCTGTGCCTTCTGCTGGTCCTGTGCCCAGGAATGAGTCCTTCTCCAAGTCCTTGGTGTCTTCGGAGCCCCATCTGAGCATTGCACGGCCTCACACCGGGGCAGAGAGCGGGTGAGTGAACGGACTCATTTGCTCCGCCATACAAAAATCCAGGCCCCGGATCCTGCCAGGCGCCTCACTGCAGGGCACAGGGTTAGTGTGGAGGACCTGGAGACCGACAGCCCCCGTGTAGACCTTCCCTTGCAAGAAACGCCACCGGGTACGGCAGGCAGACGGGAGCACGGAGCCACCCAGAGCAGCGGGCACTGCCAGGGCGTGCAGCGGCAGAGGAGGAGAGCGCGGGACCGAGCAGACCGCAGGAACTGGCTCTTGATGCCAAACCACTGCTGGGGCTGACCACTGGCAGGAATGACCGGACAGCACCCCTGGCTCCACCGCCGGGTGGTGAGCATGGCTCCTCCACCCTGCTCCCCGGGGCCACGCGATGCGGAGCGGGCTGGTTTTGTTACCACTGCTGGCTGATGCTCCTTTATTCATATATCATCAAAGTCAGATCTCCTAAGATGTGACAGAAAACATACAGATGAAGGAAAGAAGTAAAGTTTGCTGAGCAGGGCGGGATTTTAGTGCTACTTGGGGGACTGTGTCCTACTTTCTGGTGTTTCTTTTTCCTCCCTGACAATGCTCCAAGGGCAAAGCCTCCGAGGACGCCCAGCCCTTGACCTTCTTAAGCAGGCAGAGCTTGTTCAGACGCAGCCTCCCCGACGGACCCTGGGCTGGCGTCTGAATTAAGGATGTTGATTGCACTCAGATTCTAATTTACTCTACTTGCTACTAGGAAGTCATCAGAAAAGACGTTTTAAAATCATTCAGGGAAAACTCAGAGCATAAAATTTTAATTGCCACCTTGTGAAATAAGGTTCTCCCAGGCTGGCTAAGTCCGACTGCTCTGCCAGGGGTGGATGGGGACGTGCTCCTCACCGGCTCTGCTGCTGTGGGCGGTGATGGGCAGACAGGAGGACGGAGACAGCGGATGATCGGCTGCTGTAGGTGCCGCAGGACTTTGATGCCTACAAGCAGTTTAGGGAAAACCTTTTGCCTCCGACACCAGCAGTGGCCCCGGATTGGGAACGCATCTCCCATCACAGCTCAAACTTTTGCCCCTTTAGCAAAACCCTTCTGGTATTTACAGTAGATGCCACCTTCACCTCTGGAGCATGATTGAATTATTCATAGTAACCTGTTTGATAGAATAATTCTGCTTGGTTTCAGACTGAAAATTGCCTGTGAATAGCTTTCAATTTTGGTGCTATAATTCAAAACACAGAATAAAAAATATCTGGGCTGGTGGCCGGTCCCCGAGCAGCGTGAATATCGAATGCTGGCTGCAGCGGCCGGGCTGCAGGGGCTGCCTGTGCCTGGGCACACGCACCACCCACGGGGCACCGCCTCTGCCCCTCGGCTGGGGGGCTCGCTCCAGGCTCTGCCTCCCCCCGCGTCCACTGGCATCACCCTGCGGCGGCTTTGCGCGGTGACCTGTGTGGGTGAGGGTGCTCTCCTACGAGGGCGGGCCATGCTTTGAGAGCCTTTTTCCCTCGCTTTGACCCCTTTTTTTATAATGAAATCAAATTATGCTTTCTGCAAGTATGCTCTTATATTTGTGGATGAAGTCTGACATTGGGTTTAGATTACCTAAGGTAGGCATCTCAGACAGGCAGCCAGCAAGGTTTCAGAATGGGGAATTAGCCCAGCCCATGCCCAACACCGGCTCATGCCCTGCTAACAGATGCTTCTGCCCTGGGGCGCTGCCAGCTCCATCCCACGCCAGGACGCCCTCTCTGGGCAAAGAGGTTCCTCTCGCTCCTTTGGCGGGTGGATAGCTTTGTGGTTTGGGTGAGCAAAATCTCCATCCTCTGCCCGTACAGCTTCCTGCATTTGGAGCTAATTCCTCCGGCAGCTGTTACAAGCTACTGACTTCAGAAGCCAGGCTGAACAGGGGATGATTATTTCTACTGCAGCCAAAAATGCGTTAGACCTTTGCTTTGGCTTTGAATATTCTTATTAAGCATCACAGAACTGAGGGCATTTGAAAGAACAACCCAAAGCCAACCCGACCATCGTGCCTGTGCAGCACGGCAGCATCCCCTGCCCGCCCGCGGGCAGCACAGCCCTGCTGCTGCAGCTGCCTGCGCAGCCAGGCGCCCCGTGCCGCAGGCACAGCCCGGCGTCCCAGCGCCGGGAGCCTCTGGACTCGCCTGCTGCTGGGCTGCCAGCACGAGGGAGTTTTCGTACATACGTACGCGCACACCTATAATGTATGTGTTGTGTGTGCACGTGGAAGAGAGAAGACGACATTCATTTGGCATGCTTCTCACGGGGAGCCCCCTGCGCTGTTAGCTCCTCGCGCTGAAGGAAATATACCTGGGAGCTTCCCAAGCTCCCTTTTCCCTCATCTATCTGTTTGCTAATGAGTGCACTAATACCGCTGCTTGCCTGTAGCGGCAACGACGTCCCTACCAAACCGTTCTGCAATGAAGATGGCTCTGTCCTTTTCTCTCTCCCGCTAAAGCCACCGATATCTCAAACGACTTCTGCAGAAGGGATGAGAGAGAGGTCCCTGCCTTGACCCCTCTCCCTTTTCCTCTAGGCAGACAGGCTGAATATGGTGCCACCACTTGGCATATATCCTCTTGAAAACATAATTCCATAAACTCTTCAACTTTCCCTGCTGGTTCTCTGAACACACACAATAAGATGATAAAAATCCTTACAAATGTGCATTCTCTCCAGAGCCACTTGTCTTTTTCTGCAAACAAAAGGACACCGCAGGTTTGAAAGGCTGGGAGCAGAACTGAGGGGGACCCCATTAGAAATCCCCAACAGTGAATAGAGTATTGCCAGTCCACAGGCAAAAAACACATTAGCTCCTCTGTGCCAGCACGGAGCTACCAAGGTCTTGATAAGTTATTCCAGCTCTCTGCCTTCATATTTATACCACGCTCCTCTGAGCACCGGCACGGCACTGCGGATGAGAGGCCATTTAAGTCTGAAATGCTACCAGCTTCCTAAATGCTGGGGCGGGGGGAGGTACCTGCCTTTCTGAGCTCTCAGTCTCTCTTCCAGGCACTGCAGTCCCTTTCTCCTTGTCCTTCCCAAGACGCCAGTTTGCTCCCCCAGATACCAAAAGGGTGACAAAGCCATAGATCTATCTTGCCTCTGACCCACCAGTGGCCATGTCTTCTTCCAGGGCAGCAGCAGCAGCAGCAAAGGGAACGAAAGCTCAACAATGTCTCCATGTCACCGAGCCTTCAATCTACTGTACAAATCACCCCAGTGTGTGGCTTGCTTGGCCTCATCTGCTTAGAATTAATGTTAATTCCAAAATGAAGGTAGATTGCCATCCACTTTGCTACTCACGCAGACTCAGATTGGGCTATCAATCTCCACCTGAAATAAAGCACCTCGCGGTCTCGCGTCCCCATGCAGAGGGACCCAGTGCAAACCTGGGGTGTATTTTCTGGGTAAGTCTTGCTTTGTTTCTTGCAACCTCCTGTCCAAGAGCATGCTCCCAGCACAGACACGGCCTCGCTCCTCTCCCAGAAGAACATCACAAGTTTGCGACTGGAAATCAGAAAATTACTCTGCCTTCCCCCTCATCCTTCCTCTNGTACGTTGTATTGCTGCTCTTTACATTTCAAGTGTGCTTATGCTATTTAGAGATAACCCTTGTTTTAATTAGGTAAACTGGGGAGCAGTCCCCCTTTCCCCTTTCCCCTGTACTGACAAACCCTTGTCCTGGGAGGGAGAAGCCTGCATTCTCCTGCACACAGTGCATCCATGGCAAGAGGGGCAGAGATGTTTTCCACTTGCGTTACAACACTAGTGACAAAGGGACTGGATGCTGCTTGCTGAGCAAACCCAGGACCCAGCCCCGAAAACATCCCCTGCGTCAGCAGTGGGACTCATTTCAGAGCACTTCTAACACTGCGAAAACTGCGCCCTGGAGAAGGAGCCGGGACGCCAACGTGTGCGGTGATACCCCAAGGGCACGTGGCACTGCTGCTGCTCCAGAGACCCTGGGCTGCAAAACTGCAAAAAAGTGGAGGCCGGGAGCCCCAGAGGGAAGGTGGACCTGCTGGGGAGGCTGCTGTCGGGGCTCTGCCGCTCATCACTGTGCTTAAGAACAGCCTCAAATTTCGCTGCCGTGCCCTCCCTGTGAGAACTGTTTGGCAGAGCTGATTTTCTGGCTTAACTGCTTAGCCATCCATACGGAGACGAAGGTACGCTCCAGCGTGTCGAGATATTCTCATCGTTGGGCTGGGAGGCCAGGGGGCAGCCAGAACGGCTTCGATGGCCTCTGCATCTCAACGGTGACACGGCCCCACCGCAGCTTGCTGCTCCGAAGTGGCGAGCGTCTGCCACAGCAGCCTGGAAGAATTATGTGTGGTGCTTAGGATTAAACGCGTGCTATTCTTGGCGGTATCTGAACAGATGATATCTCTTGGAATATACCTGACTAATTTTTCTTTTCTTTTTTTTTTTTTTTTCCAGAGATCTGATCTGCAGTTGTTGACAAGTTTTGCCAAACAACATCAAGACCGGGGTTTTTTGCAGGATGCACCAAGCAACGCCTGAAACCTGGGGCTATAACGGAGTCTTGCAAGGAGTGTGTTAGGCTTGTCAAGGAGTTAATAAAGTTTATTGAGTCTTCGAGCCGTCAGTGTCTGTCTGATCCTTCATCAAGGCCTACAACAAAACTGCCAAGGAAAATACATTTGCTCGTCAGAGGCAGGTGGTGAAATAATGCAGGACGCCAAATGCCAGGGCAAGGCTGGCAGCAGAGATGGCTGGTGAAGAGGTGACCTTGTCAAGAGCTGGGTTAAATCCAGGAAATTTTAGATTTAAAAGGAACAATTTGCAGAAACTGTCATGGAAGTTACTGTAAGGGTAAAAGCAATCAAATGAAAACACAGCTCTGCGGTTTGGGATTTATTTATCTGCCATCTAAAGAAGAATCATGTCTCGTCATGGTAACCGGTGGATTTGCTCAATGGAAGCACCAGAGAGATGTCCTGGGACTGCAGCGTGGGTAGAAAGCCCAGGGAGACTCCAGCAAGAGATCTCCTGGGGGTGCCGGACCCCCTCCCCTTCAAGGCATGTGCAGGAATGGGCTGTCTCTACTTATTTACGTTTCAATTAATTTCTCCCCCTCTTTCTGTTGTGGCTGAGAACAGCAAAGGGAGATAAAACTGATGACAGACAAAACCAATCCCCCATCCTACCTGAAGCCTCACGCAGTGTTTACTTGGACTTGGGGCTCCGCTCTGGTTTTGTCCTGTTGGACCGGGACGGGTGGCAGGATCGCACCGGCAGGGCTCTCTTGGGCAAACCTCTGCCTCAGCCTCCTCATGGCAGGTCTGTCGAGCTGGGACAATCCCAGGAGAAGTTCAGGCCTTGGAGCTCTACCCAGGCAAACAAACTTGTGAAACGTTGCCTCTTCCCTCTGTCACTTCAATCCCATCCACTCCATAGAGCCATAGGGGAAAAAGTGGCCATCTGTTTCGAGTTTCCTTTGAAATGAAAAAGAAGCCAATCTTCTCGGACAGCATCTCCCAGCGCCTGTTACTCATCCGCTGATCCTCTGCAGCCTTGGCACAGGGAGCAACGCAGTAACGATTTTTCAGAAAACCAGAGTCCAGGAGAGAGACTGGTTTACAATTATTCTTCAGTTACATAGGTAATTTTAACTGGGATTAGCTGATCCTGTAAAGTAATTGAAGCCAGGAGGTCTGGGGCTGCTGCACTGTTATTATCACCATATGCCATTGGAAAAACAATGGGTGATGGCTGTCTTTGAAAGTGGTTGTCAAAACCCTCTAATTCAGACTTTCCAGGTATGAAGGTAGAGTGAAATTTGACAGGCAGGGTGGGAGGGAGAAGAATGTAGAGAGGAATGAACAGAAAACCAAAACAGATCAAGATGGACAAAAGGGACGGTCGGAGAGGCAATGAGGAGAGGGTCTGCTTCTTAGGCTGACCTCCTGCACAGAAACTAGAGGGACCTCTTTTTTCAGCCTGACCCCCGTGCACAGTTAAACGGCTGTTTCTTCCAGAGGGACAGCACTCAATATTTCTACCTTTAGATGAAGACAGCCATCCTGCAACTAAAATGATGGACAACCCCCCGCCACCGCCACCCTCACCATCTTGTGGTACTTCGGTATGTTCACAAGTGCCGCAGCTGCATTTGGGATTACCAGCCCGGCTGGCAGCCTCAGCCTTCGCCGCGGGCTCTCTGCCAGCTCACCAAATAAAGGAGCCTTCACTGGATCGCCGAGCATCAGCGGCCGCCATCCTGCAGGGCAGCAGATGGCCGGGCCTGCCCCGTGCGGAGCCACTTGGCCGGTGCCTGCCCCCAAGGTGCTCTCTGCAGTGAGCACCAGCTTGGCTGGGAGGTGCCTTAGTTGCTTGGAGGGTTTTTAGCTCCTTTGAGAAATCACCAGATTCCCTGAGTGATGGTTAGTGTTTCCTCAGAAGAGCCTGGGAACATGAGCACAGGTAGATAGGCAGAAGGTAGAGTAGAGAAAAAGCCAGATGCACAAGGCAGAGGACTGGGAACTGTCTGCAGCCTCTTCTCACAGCATCTGTGCACGGCAGCATGGCCCATGCCTGCCGCAGCCCTGCAGAGCCATCCTTGGGCACAACTTACCTCATAAGACTGGGTATTAGGAAATATCCCAATAATTGGAAATAGATTAGGTATTAGGAAAAATTTCTTCACTGAAAGAGTGGTGAGGCATTGGAATAGGCTGGCAAGGGAGGTGGTGGAGTCACCTTCCCTGGAAGTGGTCAAAAAGGTGTAGATGTGGCACTTCGGGACATGGTTTAGTAGACATGGTGTTTTGGGTTGACGGTTGGACTAGATGATCTCAGAGGGCTTTTCCAACCTTAAGGATTCTGTGATTCTATGATTCTATAAGCTTTCACACCCAACTGGAGAAGACGTGTTTTCTGCCGGCAGCTCAAATACCCCCTTGCTGGTTTTATTGCCTGCATTGTCCACCTGTGGGTACTGCTTGGGAGAAATTACTGCCATACTTGAGGATGGATTATCTAAAGTGCCCTCTGCTATCAGACACTCCTGGTGAAACAGCAGGACCAAGGCCCTAATCTCACTAATAATAATCCAAGATACATTAGACTGATATATTTCTGTTTCTTTAACAAAAATGAACAAATAAAGTTGTTGGACAGGCCAAATGCTATTAAAGCAGTTACTTGCTTCAGATCTGGGGGACATTCCCGTGTTATCAGATTACGGCGATTCCCTCTCACGTCCGGATTTGATCCTAAACTACACGTCAAGGTCCCTTTAACTCCACGATAGAGAGGGTGAAAACCCAAAACACAATCAAGAAGAAAATACAATAAAAAAAGAATTGCTTCTGCTGGAATTATAAACAGCAGCGATTGCTGTGATTTTGCAGTAATCAAGGCCAGGCCGGGCCCCGTCTGTTGTTATTATCTCTCCTACTAATCCCCAATGTGTTTCCGATTTGTGTTGTTCTGGGTTTCCACACCGAGCAGCCTGGGAGAGCCCGCAGGATGGCCCGCAGCACCGGAGACCTCCTTCCCACCCCGGGTTGCCCCGCTGGATTTGGGGCTCAGGTGAAGGATGATGGAGGGGCCGTCACCTCCATGGGCATGAGAGGAGCTGGGGGACGCGCCCGCTCGGGGCATCCCGTGCCCCCGCATCCCACGCGCAGGATGGCATGCAGCATCCCACCAATGTGTTGCCTGGCTCGGCCCCCATGGCTCCCAGGGCTCCTTGTCTTTTTTTTAGGGCCAGAGGCGGGTAACTGGGTACCTGCTGGATGACTGCTAGGGCAGGGTGATGACTGAGGAGCAGTAAGGCAACCTTCCCCATCAGCACAGGTGAAAGGAGCAGGACCATCCTGAGGTGCCCTCTTCTCATCTTCTTATTTAAATGGGGTCAGAGGGAATGAAGAACTCTTCAGGAAAACCTTTATGGTGATTTGTGCCTTCATAAAAACTAACTTGTTTCCAGGACAAAACCATTTGTCATGAAACAAGAAGAAAGAAAAGTGTTCCTGAATGATGAAGGAAAGGCGATATCTGCTTTTGTTCTAACGGCAGCGCTGGTCTGTCCTTTCAGACCCTGGCACGCCTCGGCAGTGCCTTGTACCATTAGGAAAACAGCTCTGCGTTCCCAGTGCCATCTCCGCGGCCGGAGCAGCATCAGGTTGGGAACACGGGTGTTCCCACAGCGGCACAGGTGACAGACGCGGTGGCTGTCCCCTTGGCACTGCCCGGTGCAGCTGGCGTGCCTCCCTGCACCCCGCAGGTAGAGGAGCAGAGCCGGCTCCCGCACTGCCAGTGCAGTCCAGCAGCCCAGTGCTCGTCCCTGAGAAGATCCACGATTCCCACCCATTCCGCTCATTGTTACGCCAATGTTTATTTGGCCGAAACGCGGGCGGGCAGTTTTAATTTTTGTTAATCCCTGTTTGTTATTCTTTCCCCTGAAAAGTTTCAGCTCGTCCACTCGGGGAGCAGGAAGAACGCGGTGGGCCTCGGGGGACGTGGCACACACCCTACAGCTGCATCTGCTCGGGACGACCGTCACCTGGGAGAGGCACGGAGGGAGGTCTGTGCTTGGCGGCATCCCCACGCAGCGCCGGCGCGACACGTGGCAAAGAGCTGAGGCTGAAACGAGCAGCTGTGGCCGACTTGTGTTTACACAAAAAAATGTGCAAATCGTCACGGATGCCTGGAAGTCAGGAGGGATCACCCAGGCGTTAGGGGCAGGCTGGGACCGGCACCGGGATGCGTGGGAGCGGGATCGGTGATGCCCGCGGCAGCAGCTCGTGGTGCTGCCGAGCCGTGCTGCCAGCACGGACCCACCTCCTGGATCTCCGGTTTGGTTCCTGACTCGGGGAAGAAAAGCAAGTGATAAAGGGGAGCCCAAGATGGTTGGGAAGAAGCAGCAACTCTCCTTTTTCTTTTTTCATGGTAGGGCGGAAAAACAGTGGTGTAGGGTCACCCGTGCGGACAGGGAAAGAGCCAACAGATGTTGAAGTTCAAACCTGGCTACCCTGGCACCGACGAGGATAAAGCTGGCAGGAGAAAGGAAAGGGAAGGGATGGGTCAGAAGCATGAAGTAGGGCAAAGAAGCTTTGAAAAGGCTTCGCAAAGCCCATGGAGAGGTTTACGGCGTCCCAGCAGGCGGCAGGGCTTGGAGGAGAGACGGGCCAGGGACCTGCCTGCGTTATTGTCTGCACAACTGGTCCAGAAGGTCTCTGCACAACTTAGCGGGACTCCAGATGGATCCGGGCTGGTGTTTATTTGACAAAGGGTTTTTGGCTGTCTGCTGACCAGCAGTGCCAGGTACCCATCCCATTTCCAAATTCTTAAATAATCCAAACAGCTGTCACTTTGCCAGTGGACTGAACATCCCCGCTCAGACCTTAAATCCGGCAGCTCCGGACACAACGTGACCTGGGGCCAGGACTAGCTGTTCTTCAAAAGATAAACTTCCCCTCTGCAGCCCTGTGCCCCGGGGGAGGCGTTGTCGGTGCAGAGGACAGGGGACTTTTCCTTTTTCTAAGGACACCGGCGCTTCTCCTGCTGGCAGCTTTGCTGAAAATCCTCCGGTTTTGCCAAGAGCGGGCTGACCTTGCGGGTTTAGTTCAGCGAGCGCCGGGGCAGCGTCCTGCTCACTGTCACGCTGCAGTAAATCCCAATGAACTACATTCGCTTCAGACGTGGTACTCCAGATTTACAGCTGCGTTCGGGAGAGTAGATCACGACCTGTCCTCTCGAAAGCAGCGCCTTTCCACAGCTCAGCAACTTACGGTTTCCTTTGAAATGGTCTAGTGAAAAGTCCTAGACAAGCGTTTCTCCTGGATGTTTTAGTGCCTAGCTCAAAGCTATTCCTGCTGGCTTGTGTTTAAAGCTCTGCCTCCCCCCTGCTCCCTGCCTTTCTCTTTCTGCAAAGAGGAGAAGGAGCAGAAGAACAACGCAAGATGAAGGGGAAGGTGTGGGGAGGAGGGAGCTGGGGTCAACCATGGGTACCAGTTCAGAGAGATGTGGGGTCTCCTGCCCACCAGCCAGGCTGCCTGGCCCCACCAGCCTGCCCAGCTCAGCTCCAGGGCCACCAGGGTCAGTGCTCAGAGGGACACAAGCACCAAAGGGGTATTGCTGATGACATCGGGTGGCTGTCCATCTCCTGACTCCTCACCGAGCCAGTACCCAACAGGGCAGCAGGGGCTGCCGAGCAGCCAAAGCACCATTTTTCAGAGCTAAAGCTGAGTTTATGACCACTGTGGTCATATACAAGTCCACAGCAATATGTTGCATCCTACCTCCTAGCTCCATCCTGCCCTAGGACAAGATGTTCTTCACTTCCTATCCCAAATTGTTTTGTGGTGTTGCTGAGATGTTCCCGACAGCGTCAGACTTACCCCAAAGAGGGCTGCGTGTTGCAGAGGGAGTGCTGCTTCTTGGCTGCTCTTAGAAAGCATGTGTTAATTGTTCACCAGCTCATGTGCCTGCAGTTTAATTAGCTATACTAACCAAAGCCTGAGAGGAAAAATCTGTGGGACTGTAGCTGAATTTAAACTTTAATCTGCTCTGTCCAGATTTGTTTCCTGTTGCGGCTGGTGTGTTCTGCACCAGGAAAAGCACATTCGGAAAGAAGAAACCCTGTTGGAGGGAGCAGCTGGGAATGCCTTGGGCCCTAACACATCTGTGGGCCAGCCATGTTTCTCCACCTCTTGCTATTACAATTCTTTTTATTCACCTTGCATGTTTTACTAGGCAATCAAAGCGGTCAGTACTTGTATGGGACGCTGATTAATTGAGCTCAGATACGGTATTTCTCCAAGACTCGCTTCCAGAGTCCTTGCGGAGAACTGAGCAAGCAAGCTGGAGAAGGACTCAAGAGCCCGTTACAGAGCTAGGGATGAAAACCCATGCTGGCATCCAATTACTCGCTTCCAGTGAGTTGGAAAATGAGGGGCCACCACACGCAGACCGTGTAGGTGGGGTGTGACTTTCTAACAAAGGAGGACAGAGTACCGGACTCCTCACCGGAGCCAATTTGCATGAGTCGGAGCAGGATATCCCCATACCCACAAAGCAAGAACCGTGTGTCTTTCTGCAAATGCTGAGAGCTATGAAGCGATTCAGCCTGTTTAACCACTAGCTTTGGTTGTTTTGGTTTTCCCCCCTTGCTCAGTAAGGTCGGCATCGCTGAGAAGGAAAAGCTCTTTCATTTTGTAAAATACTCTCTGCTCATCCACCCTCCTTCCCCAAACGATTCCCTTCCTGACAGCGTCAAACCACTGGTGGCCTCCTTCCAGTCCTCCTGATCAGAAGAGTTGTGTTCGTCTAAGTTGGGAGCAGGAGGGGGATTTACACGAGCCACCGCTGCTGCCCAGCACGGCTCCCGGGGCTGCACACCAAGCACTCGCGGCTCACCGCGGGCAGTCAGGCCACAGAGTAAAACCGCTCGCCAAAAGAACGTGAATTGGATAACCTGAAGTATTAGATGAATTGAAGGAAAGTGTGATCCATTCACCGGCAAACTGTGAGCAATGTCAGCGGTAAAATTCTTTAAGTAAGCTATCCATCATGGATTATTCATTCATCTCAGCCATTTATGAGGAAAGATAGCGTAAAGCTGAAAATGTTCCAGTGCCAATTATTTATTTAAGGGATGTTCTCCTCTGCAGGCTCAAAGCACTTGAGCAACAGTGTTTATCCCGCTTTCCTTGGGAAAGTCCGTGGCACTGCACAGTGGCAGAAATAGAGAAAATCTATGCCGGTGTTGAGGCTGAATTTCCTGTCATTGAGTTCCATCACCTTTATTTGTAGCTCCACTGCTTTTGGTCCATTCCAGACAATATTTCTTCCTCTTCAGTGTTTACACCCTTTGGATATTCCTAGACAGCTATTATGTTCTCCCTTAGTCTGCTCTTAGCCTAGCTGTAAGTATTTACTTCTTTTAATCTTTCCCCATCAGCTAGTCCTTCCTGCCCCTTAATCATCTATGCTGTTCTTCTTTGAATCCCCTCCGATTTGTCTACATCACTCTTGTTTATGATTCCAAGATCTCATTTAGCATTCGATTTCTGCCAAAAATAAAATTGAGCTTGATTGTTTTCACTGATGACTGAAGGAGACATGAATTGTTGCTTGGAAAACAGTCCTTGAGACAGCAATATATGAAAGAGAAAAAATAAAGGCAGCTCCATCAGGCAGACACACAGATAATATCACGTAGGCCAGCTTTGGCTAGATTGAATCTCAGAAGTGCGGCTGGTACGTGATGACAGTAATAGCCACCACTATTAGAGTGTTTAGCTTTTAAACAGAAATGTGAGTTATAACTCAGGCCCCAGCATAAATCACAGGGCCATGAAAATCTCACAAACGCATGCCTGTACAATAAACCAATATGAAATTCCTTGTCCTTGGAGAAAGTAGCAAAATTGCAACTTCCTTTGTATAGGAAAATGTGTGTGTTCGAGTCGGATATGGCAATTTGGTTTCAGGCATGTCATTGAGACCTTCAGCTTGGGAAGTTGTAATCTTTTTTGGAAAGGAACACTTGAATTGCCACGTGGTCGGAAAGGAAAGCTGCAAGGGCAAAGGCAGGCTCCAGAACAATCTTAATCTAATGGAAGCGTCCAGCCTGGCCATCCCTGAGATGGGCACCGGGGCCGGTAGTCGCTGTCCACACTTTTCAGAGCTGTGTACGGGAGGGTATCTGCCTGAATCTGCGTGCGGGTTTAGGAGCGGTGGGGTGGTGCTGCAGGGTCCTCATCGCTTCTGACCAGCAGGCTACTTTATTTCCATGTCCAAATGCTGATTGAGGGACCTGGTTTTGATAATCTGGACTATCAACTGCTGGTGCATGGCTTGAGCCTGTAAATCTTCAAGCATGCCACGCATGCTTGCAAAGTTCGTGCTGTGCTGCTCCAGACTCAGCTGGGACCTCCCTTTCCACCTCGGCTGATTTCATACATTTCGTGTCAGAGTGATTATAGGCAAATTAGAGAGATCAGGTGACAAATGCACCCATCCACCCAGCGTCCAGAGCAAGAGCTGCTGCAGTCTGCGTGCATGGGCCAAAGAGCACAGCCACCACATCTCCCTTCTGGTGTTTGCTCCCTCTGGGTCACTGCAGGCTTCATTCACGCTGCAGGAGAAGCTGAGCCTGGGATGGCAATGCTCTTAAAACTCACAGTTCCCACCCACGTTTTCTTTCAGGACACTCATGCACTGCAGCCCCAGTGAACCCCTGACGAAGTCTGAGGGACATCGGTGGGTGATACCACCACCTGTTTGGAGAGAAAAACCTGCAACATCGGCATTTTGCACCAAGGGCAGGAGCATTTTGCTCCACTGGAAAGTGCCCGCGCAGGGGAGCCACCCTGGCAGTGTGTGGATACGGGCAGATGGAAGTGAGCGGCGGCGACCCATCCCGCATCCCCGCAGGAGGAGGACCGGGGGCTGCAGAGCGGCAGCCGCAGGAGACGGGCCGCCAGTCGGGAGCGCCGGCCCCACGCTGGAGCGCACGATAATCCCCCAGATCCGAGATCCAAACAAGCCCACAAATAAAACAAGGAGATAGGGGCTGGTTTCCCCTGGGAAGAATCTACCTTCCAGTGAGACCCTGCAAAGAATATACTGTATCTCCGGGGGATTTCCATTTAAATGCTCTTTGGCAAAATGCCCTTAAAAAGCTGCTGACGCCTCGTGGAAATCTTTGGAAAACATGCTAATTAATTAGAAACAATGCAGCATCTCTATCGGCCACAGGAGCCCCTATGTTTCCCTGCCTCACTCCCCGTCACCACCAGAGACATTTGCATGAGAAGGGCAGCTTTGTTTCTCCAGACCCTCATCTGCTCTTCCCACTGCTTATTTCTCCACCTGAAGTCAGGCTCCAGTGTGTGGGACCCCCCAAGGCATCTCCACAGCAACCCCCCCGGGCCGTGGGGCAGGGTTCACAGGGAAGAGCCAGTCTGACAGCACTGAGCAGGGCTTGGGACAGGGAGTACATGTAACCCCCCCGGGACCGGGACCAATTGGGGAACGGGGAATTCATTAGCATTATTATTATGCACCGCGTGTGCTGCAGTAGCATCCCAAAGCTCCCGTCAAGATCAGGTATCCTGTATGCTGGGAATGTATAAAATTGCTGTAAAACACAGTCCTTGCTTCTATAAATTCAAGTTTACAGCAGGCTTCCCTAAAAGGTGGAGTATTACAGCAAGGAGCGAGAACCCTTTATTTCTCTTTGCTGTTGGGGGCTCACAGCCGCCTCCCACCACCGCTCTGACCCCCACCAAGGGCTGTATTAAAATGTGCCAGCTCTGAAAACGACCACCTGCACCATGAGAAAACCCACGACACTTCTTGTGGCTTCATTTCTATTTTGTTTGTTTTGCTGCTGCAAAATGGGGCAGAGGGAGACGGTGGGATTTCAACACTTATCGCAGGCAACAGCGACCTTTTGGTTGGTGATGAAATATCACTGAACTTCCCCGGCAGGCAGTAAAAGCAATGCTGAAAGCGTCAAAGAGCAACTTTCTGCTCCTCGGACGACCTTGCAAGGGCTAATTATCCCTCCTAGTGAGGGGGAGCAGGGAGGGAAGGGGAAGATGACACCGGTATTAAACAGAACAGAAACACCTGTAAAGCAAACCTTAATTCAGGGCGGCTGTGCCCTGGCCATCCCTCTGCTCCCTGCATGCTGGCATCAGAGCCCTTCTTCGCCCAGGGTTTTGGAGAGTGTGTGTCCGCTGCCCCGTGAGTCACTGTTTGAAACCTAAATATTTCATCAGGGCAGGGATGTACGGAGAGATTCTGGCTTTGCTCAGGAGCAGTTGGATATTTTCCCATTGCTCAGGGGAACAGCGACAAAACGATGAAAGAGGAGGAACGCTGTAAAGGGAGAGAGCGGCAGGGCTGAGCTGCACTGCTGGGACGTGGAGCGTTCCCACCCGACCGGGGGAACGCAAGCAAACAAACACAGCAACTACAAGCTGACAACAAAGCAGAGGGATGGCAGCAGCTACAGTCCCCGAGTTGGCGTCAATCAGCCAACCTTGGCAGAAACATCCCTGCTGCAGGTGCGGTGACACGCGTGTCTGCGTATGGGGAGCGGGGATGTGCCCGAGATTTGGTGCCCAGGTCAGGAGAGGGTTTACGAGGAAACAACCCCATGAACGCCTGCTTCCCCAAGCCTAAATTCATCCTTTTTCCTAGAGAGGCAAGAGGAACATGGCTCTTTGCATTGCTTTGCATCTGAACAAGGGATTAAATGTCCACGCTGACTCAATGCACACTGGGAACACTTCCAGAAAGTCAGAAAATTTGAGCTCCCTCTCCCTTTAAATGCTTTGGCTTCCTGCAGGAAAATGAAATCCATTAACAAGTTCCACCCCTGCTCCGAATTCAAGGCTAGAACTGTCAATGCTTTAGGAACGAGTTAAATGGGGGGATTTCCATAACAATCAACAGCTACAGCATTAATCTATAGTCATATTAACCTGGGATGACAAGGACACGTCTGTCTGTTCTCTCTAATGTAATCTACCATTATACTCAGGCTCCATTGAAGTCTGCTTTGTACCATGCATTTGGCTGTGATCAGCTAATCTCTTTGGCTTTAAGCACAGCTTAGAAAAGAGAGAGGGGGAGACAGACAGAGAAAAGTGATTAATATGCGTGCGTGTGTGTGTGTGTGCTTAGCATGTGTCTGCTGTTGATGTATGTGTGAGCATGTGCATGTGCACCGGTCACTTGGGGGCTATGTGCTCGCGCACGCGAGTGTGCTGCACGGATGCACTGGTGCTCGCGCTGTGCCTTTGCGAGGTGTCAGAACGCACCTGGCCGAAGGAGAGAAGCAGGCAGGAATTCCAGTGTGAATTTCAGGGCTCTGTGAACGAACGTGTGGACGTGAACGTGAGGCGTGCATGTTGGGACGTTTAGCGTACGTGAGCGTGGCTTGCGCGTGTCGTCAGTCCGCCCGTCTCGTGTGGCAGCGTGCGCTCCCACGCTGGTGGGGAAGGTACGTTTGCTTTCTCTCCCTGCAGATCTGCTGGTGCGGGGATGCCCCTGTGCCAGGTCCCCGCAGGCAGCACCGGTGCCAGGGCCCGTGGTGCCAGGGCAGCTCGGCAGGACAGCGAAGGTGGCCGGTCCCTCTGGCGCTTTACACCAGCCGGCTGCAAGTCTTCTGCAGGGATGTGCAGCCCCGACTGTCCCTTCTCTTTCTCTCATTTTGCTTTATTCGTCTTCCCTGAAGAAGCACCTTCTCTGAGCGTCCAAGATGCTCTGAGCCTGCTTTTGGATTAGGAGGCAATTACAGAGATGCAGTGGCGTGCACCAGGATGCCCTGCACCAAATGAGCTTATGGGGTCAATCACATTCCCAGCACCGATTCCAGCCGCTTCAGAAGATGCTGATACCATAAAAGCCGGTGGAAGAACTTTC
>VZTL01000737.1:4275-36438 GCA_013400535.1 Scopus umbretta
TTTTTTTTTTTGAGAAAGGCAAAATTGCAGAGGCCATAGGCTATTAAGTTGAATTGCTCTAGGTATTATATCTAGGCAGATAGTCAGAATTCTGTTAAACACTGACAATTTTTGAAACAACAAAAGAAATAAACTTTGTGACAAATACAGATCCAATAACTAGAACTGAAGTTCCATTAAAATTTCATTAGTCTATTCAGCCATACTCTTCACACTCCATTCCTTCTCTTTGAGGGCTAAATCAGATATTAATGCACATATATTTTTGACAGATTTTGATAACTTTGCTACTTTGTAGAGATTAAATCTGACAAGCCAGCAGACCCATTCTATGGCTGGGAATATGGTGATGGCCATAACAGGAATTATTTTAGGCAGGGGAAGCTGCACTATTAATGAAGAGCAGTTTTCAAACAAAGCAGAAATTGGTGAAGTGCATTAAGAAATCCTTTAAAGTCTCAGAGCATTGCCTCTTTTCCATTTCAATAAAATCATAGTAAATTTCTATGAAGAGCTTAATGACAGAACCATTTTCTGTTGCAGTAGCTGTAAAGAAAAATGACTTAATGAACATGAAGACATAACAAAAATTTGGAACAATAGTTGTTAATATAAAAGCCTATTTTTCCCAGGCCAGGGAACGTAAGTTTTGTTTACTCATATTAGAATTTATAAACTCTTACACAACGTTATTACAAATAAATAATTACATTGAAGAACAATTCCATTAATTTCCTGAAATAAGGTTGCAAAGCTGAGCGCATGAAAGCTAGGGAATATTAGTATTAACATAGTCTCAAATTTTGTTCCTACATTTTTCCTACAGTTGTTTTCCACTAAATAAACTGAAAATAAAAATTGCATTGTGTGAAGAAAGGCTAATTCCCTCAGGAGTGGTCAGTAGGGCTGGAAGCAGTAGATCCACATGCGTAGGGCCGTCATTGAGCCTTGAAGGAGTGTTCTCTAGAGCATGCTGTATGCTGTCTCAAGCCTGAGCCTTCAGACTAGTCCCTGACACAGGGTTTCCTCTTTCTCATGAGCAACTGCTCATTTTAGGCTCACTCTTTATACTGAATAACGCAGTCTTTGCTGTTCTTTTGGCCACTTATTTGTTTAGCCCCAAAAGTCCTAGCTTCTCCTTTCCTTCAGATTGCCTCGCCAGGGCCCCGGACACTCTAAATATGTCATTCTCTCTCCTTCACACATCCCATGATCTAGTTTCCAGTCACTTTGCTCAATTGGCTTCATTGCTTCTTCTAACCCTCTTTCTTACCTTGGCTTTTATGTGCTTATCTTTCACACAGCCTTAATTCATAATCAGTCTCTACTGTTTCTTTCTGTCCATCAACGCCTTGCCTTACCTCACCTTACTGCTTTTGCCCAGTGCCTATCTCGAGCTCCTTCCTTACCTGTATCTGTTTCCACTGTCAACTTTTGGAATCTTTGGTGGGGGAAAGCAAAATCTTTTCTCCTCCCACTCTCAAACCATTTAACTCACTAACTTCCCTTCCTCCTGAATGACAAAAACATGAAAATCCAAGAAATCTTTTTCACCTAATCAGTTCAATTTTCTTATCTTCTCCAAGCCCCTTTCTTTTGAAGGAGTCTTTCTGAGTGTCCCACAATTCTCAGACAGTGTAGAATTCAGCTTATCTAGCTGTAGGTATGTTAAATTTAAGAGTCTATTCTAAAATGGCCTGTTGATCACGCACTGTAAGTTTCCAGCGTTAGTTTTCCTCCCTCCAATATCCTCAGGATGAAATAGGCTTTGGTAGTGTTTCTCTCTCTTCATTGAGCAAAGAAATCTTAAAAAAAAATTTAGACCAGATGGTTAGCTTTCAAAAGATTAGTGGTAAGATGAGATAATTTCTGAATTTTTCTGTAGCCCAGTTATCTCTTGCAATTCTCCTCTCTTACAATTCCACTACATAAGTAGGATTTAAAGGAAATCCCTAGTTGCGGTTTAAAACTCCCCAAGTATGATTCCTTTCATAACAAGAGAAACTTATTTTCCCCTTATGTTGTATTTAGAAACACAGGACCGTTTGGGCTGAAATCTTCCAAAATGTTTTTAGCCCAATGTGGACTTTTAGCATGCAAAAACATTGGTTTGAGTGGTTTAGGTTTGCCAATGAAATTTCCATGTGGCAAAATTAAGATCTTGGTTTCAGTAGATCACCTTGATAATACCACAGTTATGATAGTGGGGAACAGGTCAGGTTACAGAAGTTAGTAATGGACCTGGAGAAATCTCATTTCCCTGCCCAATGTTCAGCAGTCATTAAATTTGCAGCCTTTTGTAACATTAATTTGTTAATGGTAAAAAGAAGAATTAATTACTGGCTAAGAGCTCTTTTATACACTTTTTAAAAGGTCTAATTGAAAGCACATCAAATTCAACAGAAAAGTTTGAAATTACTTTGTTGCACATTTTTAGAGAAAGAAAAGAGGCAAGAAAAAAGTCCCTGAACAGTCTGGAGAGAACCCTGAACTCCTTAGCATGGATTAGCAATTAGGGGAGAAATGACTTTGTATTTCTGGTAATAGATCTTCTCCTGACCAGTCCCATTTAGTCACAGACCCATTCAGCAAGCAAAGCTGGACGTCTCCTCAAGGGTGTCAGTGACGTGAGTCGCAGTTTCCTAAAATCCCAGTTTTGAAACCCATAGCTATAGACCATTGCCTGAGAAGATTATTTTCCATTTCTCCCTCATTTCTTCTTGCCCATAGCACACTGCTGTATGCCATAGAGGGTATATACAAAATTCTTTTCTCTCTGTCTACCTATACATATTATGTAAGGAAAGGGAATAATTCTTGAGCAGATTCTATACTTCCATTTGCATGAGCTTTTCTGTCCTCGCTCCATTGAGGGAGGTTTATTTCTCAATTTGGCTTTTCACAGCTGGCCCGTATTTCAACCTAGATAAACTGATCCCCTACAAAGACAATTTTCTGCTGACTCTTGCCCCAGATGTTCAGCTTCCAGCTGCTTACAATTGCTGAATAGGTTTTGATTCATAAACAGTCAGTATTGACAGTAATCCCTCTCAAAAGCATTACTTCGTATCAGATATTTGCAGCACATAAATCCTATTCTCCAAGGAAAATACATTGTTTTCTCCTTTACTTAGAAACACTGAGTACAATACATAATATTATTCCCTCATAAACAAATTTAATAAAACAAGAACATGTAGCCATAACCTTCTTCCATCAGTGTGTGCAAATATATCTCACTTGCACATCACTGGGGGTATGGAGAGATAGAATGATCACTTGCAATAATGGCAAACATTGCACTGACTTGTCCCCTTTCTGAATTTCCAATTTTTTCCCCCAGATTTCATGTGATCAGCATTGTCTCTCCAGGAAGTTTGCCAATTCTTAGTAGGAGTTTAACATACAGTTTATTAAGCCACTTCTGTAAATTCTGCTGGCTACTCAGTGGTAAACCTTAAGCCTTTCTTTGTAAATCAAGACATTTAGCTTCTAAATCACTGAGACTCCTCTGGAATCTGGACCAGACATCTACAGAAACAGAAATTGCACAGTGAGTCAAAGACTAGAATAGCAAAAACAGGTATCATTGATGAAATTAGCTGGTCAAATTTGAAGATGGACTATGAACCAAAGACAAATGGATGTCTTTTCTCTTGCACGAATATGTTAATTTCAGACATTTGTTATACATTTAAAAATAAAACATAGGTATTTAACATTTTTATTAACATATTTAACATTATAAACTCTTGCATTAATGTATATTCATAAAAGTACTTGGCCTGAGAGACCATGATCAATGCTCTAAAAGAAAAGACAGTTTTGCCAGTTGATAGCCACAGGTGATGAGTACGAGTTTTGTCTGTGTGGAGAATGAACAAAGGAAAAAAGAAACAATTAAATTGGAAATTTTAAATAAAGAAAATATACTTTCCCACCAGGTACAAAGTCAAGAAGCTCATCCATTTTCATTGTCCACATAATTTTTACCCTCCCTTGTAAGAGAGCATGGGTTCATTCCTGTATAAAGATTGACCCTAAGCCTATGGAAGTCAAAAGGCTGTGATTTGCTTCAGCTAACTTTAAAAATTATCCACAGACAAAATGATTTTATACTGCTTACCACATACAGAGGGGAAAGAAACTTAAAACGCATAGAACAAATGTACCTTGAGCTTGGTCTAGTACTTTACTGGTCACTACTAATTTTGTTACAGAACTTCTTCATGTCTTTGAGCAGGAATGCATCTTCAACCTCTAGTAACTCAGATCACAAGGTCATGAAATGACTAGAAAGAGATAAGTGCAGTGCAGGGATTTGCAGACAGTTCCTCTACAAGGAAGAGCTTACTGAAATAAGTATACATGCTGCTAACAAGATTGATGTTCCCAACTAATAAACCTGTTGTAAACCTGTAAACTCATCACCTCAACTTCCAGACATCTTATATAATAAACTACACAGACACAAACCAACTTATCACAATTCTTTTAGTTATTTAAAGAAAAAGGGAAATAGATTGCTTATGAAATTCAGTTATATGAACAGTTAAGCAGTATCCTTTAGATTGACTCAGGTAATCGGATGCTGAGTCATACACTCTTGGAGTGATTGCCTGGTAACATTTGCATTAATGATCAGAAGGATTTATAAAACAGAAGCTCAGCAAGACACATCTGAACACATCACCTGTCTTAATGAAGGACATTATACTTTGGAGTTGGGGCTCCAAATAAAGCATAGCTTCAACAGATTTTTTGAGAGCTCCTGTGGCAAAGAAATCTCTGTTCACGTTTTGTGTTGCCTGAAACTTTTTGGATTATAATTAAACTATTTCATGCTGGTTTATTTTAAGAGTATTTTTCTGTGGCAGATATTTTGTCTTTTCTTTCCATACTTGTTTTATGCTACTTGCTCCTCCCAATCTGCCCAGCCAGAAAAGGGGGATCTCCTCTGCTCCTGATAGAGCTTACCTTGTTTTCGATGTTGCTAGTCATCCTTCATGTGTATTAGGCAGGGTGCCCTGGCCATTTGCAGTACCTTGTGCTTATTTTGTTCTTTGTTTGGCACCTTTTTTATCATTTGGGTGTCTTCAGGTTTTCCACCTTTAGTCACCACATTGCTCTGATGCTATAGCAGTGTTACAAAATGTGTGTGTTGTTGGTTACACTATTTTAGTATGCTTCTATTTAGTTTCAAGGCAAGCTAACATTTGGTGTATTCTCATTAATGTATTTTTAATCTGTAGATGTCACAGTCCTCCGCTTTTGTTACAGTAGTCTTCCCTGTTTGCAATAAATAAAATGTGTATTAGATAACTTGGGAGATCCAAAGGAAAACCTCCTGAAGGGAGGCATATTCTCCAAATTCTTTCAGTCTGAATTTTGGACATCTTCTTTTTTGTACGACTAATGAAGTTAATGACTCAGCCAGATTCACTTAAAAATAGCTTCTATAACTTCACATAAAGCCTGGATCTTTATTTGTGGTGCGTTTGCCTGCCCTCTATCTAATACCTGCCCTCACATTTTCTAACTCTCTTGAGAGTCTTTAGATTAACAAATGTCACACTTGTGTCTGTATTGGATCCAGAGGTCAGTCTGCAGAACAGCATCTCCACTCAGGAGAGATGAAATAGCATAATCCAATCACTAGTGCATTACAATAGCAACCAGGAGACCTGGATTTTATTCCTGGCTCTATCACAGTTTGTATGACTTTGAGCAAATAATTCTGTTTTCTTCCCATTCAGTTTTCTTATCTCTTTAAAAAAACAAAACAAAACAAAACAATAAAAAACCAACAAAGAACAAGCGATACTTTGTTTTAGTAACATCTGTGAAATTAATGCATTGAAAGTAATGTCTGAAAGCTAAATATGGCCAACTCTTTTGTGATTTATTTGAATTGATTGTCTTTCTTTTTTAATCCAGTGGGAAAAAAGATCTTCAAAATGAAATAGGAAAAGGATTAGGATTCAGTATTGTAGGACAGTTTTATTGCCAATGTTGGCTTTCCTGTTTTCCTATCTTTTCGAATAGAAGAAAATAAGCTCCGTTGTGTCCTGTGATTCTTCACTTAAACCTAATTGCTAAATCATTCTGCACTGACCTGAAATTTTGGACCAAAAATATCCTTTAGTTGTAATTTTAGGAAGAGATCATAGAATCATAGAATCATAGAAATGTTAAGGTTGGAAAAGACCTCTGAGATCATCTAGTCCAACCATCAACCCAAAAAACCCCAAACAAACAAACAAACAAAAAACCCAAAAAACAAACCACCATGCCTGCTAAACCATGTGTTGAAGTGCCACATCTAGACATTTTTTGAACACCTCCAGGGCTGGGGACTCCACCACCTCCCTGGGCAGCCTCTTCCAATGCCTCACCACTCTTGCAGGAAAGAAATTTTTCCTAATATCCAATCTCAACCTCCCTTGGCGCAACTTGAGGCCATTACCTCTTGTCTTATCTCTGGTTGCTCGGGCAAAGAGGCCAACACCCTCCTCACTACACCCTCCTGTCAGGAAGTTGTAGAGAGCAATAAGGTCTCCCCTCAGCCTCCTCTTCTCCAAACTAAACAACCCCAGGTCCCTCAGATGCTCCTCACAAGGCTTGTTCTCCAAGCCCTTCACCAGCTTCGTTGCCCTTCTCTGCACATGCTCCAGCACCTCAACGTCCTTCTTGTAGTGAGGGGCCCAAAACTGAACACAGCATTCAAGGTGCGGCCTCAGCAGTGCCCAGTACAGGGGCACAATCACTTCACTACTCCTGCTGGCCACACTATTCCTGATACAAGCCAGGATNGAGGTTCTGTAGCGTGTCCAGAGAAGGGCAACGAAGCTGGGGAAGGGCCTGGAGAACAAGTCTTGTGAGGAGCAGCTGAGGGACCTGGGGTTGTTTAGTTTGGAGAAGAGGAGGCTGAGGGGAGACCTTATCGCTCTCTACAACTATCTAAAAGGAGGGTGTAGTGAGGATGGTGTTGGTCTGCCAAGTAACTAGCAGTAGGACAAGAGGTAATGGCCTCAAGTTGCGCCAAGGGAGGTTGAGATTGGATATTAGGAAAAATTTCTCTACAGAAAGAGTGGTGAGGCATTGGAAGAGGCTGCCCAGGGAGGGGGTGGAGTCCCCATCCCTGGACATGTTCAAAAACCGTGTGGATGTGGCACATTGGGACATGGTTTAGTAGGCATGGTGTTATTGGGTTGATGGTTGGACTAGATGATCTCAGAGGTCTTTTCCAACTTTAATGATTCTGTGATTCTAATTTTACGTAATTGCATTTAGCTTTCAGTACGTTCCTAAATGATGTCCTCTATTTCAAATTTCAGTGCTTGTGATATGTTCAG
The DNA here is from genome assembly GCA_013400535.1 of Scopus umbretta. Taxonomy (NCBI): domain Eukaryota; kingdom Metazoa; phylum Chordata; class Aves; order Pelecaniformes; family Scopidae; genus Scopus; species Scopus umbretta. The sequence continues at coordinate 11,631 of VZTL01000737.1, forward strand.
GAATCCATAAGTAGAATTCTCTGCCTGATACCATGCAAAAGGTTAGACTAGATATTTTCTATTGACATGATACAGTTGATCATTGAGTAGTAATTATTTTTAATGTTTATGAGTTGCAGGAATAGAGACATTGCAAAATCTGGAGTTGTCAAAGCTCCCAAATTGGCTTAAGGGTGAGGATTTCTGGGTCTACTAAGTTTGAAAAGTGAGAAGAGAAGGGAAACTCCTAAGAAATAAAAGATGAAGTTTGGGGCAGGGAGCAAGAAGGAACTGCAAGTTGAGCAAAGCAGGCCTCTGGCACAGGGAGCAGCAGTGATAAGAAGCAAAAAACAGGTAGATGCTGAGAGACAACATGAAAACTGAATATGATCCTAGCACCTCTATGAGCAAACCAGACTGCTTTGTCTCTGGTGCAGTCCTAATTCTGTGAGATCTCTTTGCACTTAGAAGAAATCAGAATTAAAAATGTGGCTCTGATGAATATCCATGTAGAAAAGAGATCCTCAGAGGAAAATAAGGATGTTTCCATAGATAAGTAATTTTTTATAGCATCTCTTAGCAGAGTGGAAACACTTCACAACTATGTTATAGGTAGCAAAGATTTTAAGTAGTCACAAAATGGAAGTAAAAGCAGAAGAAAAGCAAACTGTCGAGTTAACTAACAAGGATCATACATTAAGGAATTAAAAAAAGAAGTAATGAGTGGCACAGCTGACTTGCTTGTATAAGTATGTAATGATTTTTGTTAAAGCCACAGGACCCAGGGATATTTAAAAAAGGCACCAAAGAATGGAGACTACATAGTCCATTCCTCTCTTGGGATTGCCATGGGAAGGGGTTATGATTGTTTCAGGTACAGACTTTTATTGTGATTCTATGTTAACTTTTAGGTTTGACATAAGTGTCCCAGTCTAGCCTTTGCTGTCTGTACTGTGCTTTGAAAATGACAAATCTTGTATACTATCTAAATTAACTAAATGTATAGGAGTTTGCTGTACTTAGATCCCAGAACATCATTAATTAAGATTCACTGAATTCAACTGAGTAGATTAGGTTGTCAATGAATGCACACCTCTCAAGTAGATATTATAAATACAAGATCTTGGCTGCATGTGAAGAGCAGTGACAAAATTTTGAGCTTCTGCACTGGCTTGCCCAATGATCTTACACAGATCTGCCACTGTGTTCCAGTCTTCCATATCTCAAGACTGTTCCCAGCTTTAGTTTCAATATTTTCCTATTCATACAGAAATACAGTTCATTTTGATCATATAGATTTCTTATATAGTTGTTGGCTTTTCTGAAAACATGTCAGTCTTCGTGATTAGATTCTATAAAGCAAACAAATATGTTGTTGTCTCTTTAGCTCCAGAGCCATCATAATAAAATGGGTATTGTCATTATGTACCAAAATTCATTCAACATCTAGCCTATGAAAACCTCATGTTACAGCAGATCAGAGCTTCAGAAAAGGCTCGTCTAATCCTTTTCAAAATAGATTAGTATTCTGAGAGCAGAGTTTACTTTTTCCTCACTTGGTGCTGGTGTATTTCTTGGATCATATTGTGGTGAATTCCTAGTCAGTCTTCACTGGAGTTACACTCTTTTATCAGCTGAAGATGTGCCTCCTTTTTCCTCAAAGCTATTCAAGGATGTTTTTTGAACACTTACAGGTCTTCTAAACTGATGGTTTTCTAAGGGTAGAGCAAGAATAGAATAGAATAATTTCAGTTAGAAGGGGCCTACAACAATCATCTGGTCCAATTGCCTGACCAATTCAGGGCTGACCAAGTTAAATCATGTTATCAAGGGCATTGTCCAAATGTCTCTTAAACACTGACAAGCTTGGGGCATCAACCACCTCTCTAGGAAGCCTGTTCCAATGTTTGACTCGCCTCTCGGTAAAAAAAATAAATAATGAAACTCTCACTTTAAATCTGCTGGGGTGACTTTATTTTTATTAATTCCATAAAAAGTAGAGGACTCTTTCCAATATGTGGCTGCAGGATATTGACACCCATCTGCAAACACTGTCTGACAAGGGTGACAGAAATAAGGTGAGACACCTTCCTGGGAGGCTAGCATGCTGGACGGTACTACAGGGGACTGTACACCGGCAATAAGGAGCTATTTGAGATCCAACCTGCCAACCTTCCTCCCTATTCTCAGTGGTTTTGCAGCAAATTTCTAGATGACTTAATTCTTCTAGGCATGATGCTAGGAAGTTGTGCTTGCTAGTGTTCCTATGGCTTTAATAAAATTTGACATATGCTGTGACTTTTGGATGCAATTGGACAGCTCATGGGGAAATTAGACTTTATCATTGTTAGTGCAAAATAATCTCCTCCTCAATAAACTCTGAAAACTACTTGAAAAGTAAACACTGAAAACTTTCTTTAGGAAAGGAAAGAAAGCTTTTTCTATTTCAAGTCTTCAAAGTTCAGTAAGATTCTTAATTATGCTTTCTTAGTGGGGGGAAAAAAAAAAAAAATAGAATGCCTGCACACTCCTTTGAGTATTAAGAATACAATATAGATATTCCTGCCAGGCACATTTACAGCATATTTCTGTCCTTTCTTCTACCCATTTTCTGGTGAGACATGGTAGAAAAGGGAAAGTGGAACTTCACATGATTCTGGAAAATGCAAACTGACTACTGTTAATGAATGCATCGATATCAGCAGAGTCAGAACTTTAAAGGGAGGGGAATGAAGGCTCTTTTCAGAATTTCTTGGTGAACATGATGGTTTCAGACGGTTGTGGATTGACATAAAGTGCATCATCACAAAGTGTACATTCTGAACAAAAATGTATCTTAATATAAAGGAAAACTAGTGTATGCATCTTGCTTTGCCCCTACAGCAAGTATGAAAAGGGCAAGTACTTAACAGCTCATGAATATGTTCTTTATATACCTGTCTTGCATTTTACAGGAGTGGATTACACAAGTGCTTCAGAATTCACTATCCAAAAAAATACAGTATGAAGCAATGTCACAAACCATGTCACTAAGAAATCATAATCTCCAAATCTTACCTATCTTCTTATCACTCAGTTTATTAAACAGGGTCTATGAAAGATAGTACCACCTTCATAAACTTCTTTTACTGTGGAGAGCTATAAACTCATACCCATATTAGTATCTTTCCTTTCCTCTAGCACATATATCTGCAGACCACAGTCATGTCTGCTTACTCTCCTCTATTCCTTCACTTTGTTCTCAGTTCCCAATTTTTCATGAAGGCCTTTTTGTTACATTTAACTGTGCCTTCACTGAAGCACTTCTAGAAGATCGTCTTCTTGATTTGATATATTGTTAACAGGTCAGCTGAACTTTAGCTGTGCAAAGTCAAAATTGCACATTCTTTTTTCTCTCTCTTTTTTTTTTTTTTTTTTTTTTTTTTTTTTTTTTTTCCTTAGAGAAGGAAAATTTAAACCAAATGTAAAGGAGAAATCAGAGCTTCTGTACACTACACATCATACCAGAAAAGGCTAGTCTTAGGACAATATCATTGCATATTCAATGCCAGTATTACTGCTGCATACCCTTGCTTATATATAAATATTTTTTCTTGAGTTTGTAGGACTTTGGCTCTTCTTGAAATGAAGATGGTTGTCCTTATTTCAGTAAATGGTCCCTGACATGAAAAAGCAATGATCTCAAAATAAGGTTCTATGGAAAAAAAACCCCAAAACCAAAAAAACAACAACAAAAAAAACAAACCACCATGTTCTACACTTTTTCTAGGAAGCTGTTGGCAGATGGGCGGGAAGTCTCAACGTTCACTGAAGATGCTAAAATGAGAGTGATTTCTGTGGAACATTTGGAAGCAGGGCTCTCAATAAGAAATTTTCATCTGGGATTTTGCTCATGCACAACAGTCCAGAAGTTGTTCCACGTTATAATCTAAACCGTATTTGTGAACTATATCCAACCTTTTCCTACATCAGTATGAGAGGACTCATGGAGCTATAGACCAACACTCTGGATGAAGTGTCACGGAAGACATCCAGTTGCTGAACACATCAGTATTTATTTGCAGGTTTGTCCACACATTTCTGCCCTTTGTTAGAGATCTCTGCCATCAGATCAGAATTCCCTTGATGACATACTTCATAAATGGTTTAAAAACATCCTGGAGTGATGTTCTGCACTTTGCAAAAGATTAGTACTTAATTTTTCTCTTGTGTAAAAATGTATTGCATCCCTGAAGTAACTCAATGCAACAAACTGCTGTTTGGAAGATATAGAGAAAACTCACATTCCCCTATGAGGATCATAAAACATGGAGGGAGTACCTTCTCTGTTTCCTTTCTCATTTTGTGATGCCTGTAGCCTGTGTAACTCTGGATATTATCAAACAGAAAAGCAAAAAATACAGATGGCCCATTCCATTTTGATATGAATAATTCTTGAATAGTAGAAAACTGACAGTGAGTCTGTGGTGCACTTAAATATATGTGGCCAGGCTTAACAAAAACAGTGCACTGAAGTCCACAGCAGAGGCTGTTTATCCCCATTATTAATAAATGTAGTGACCATCTGGAAAGTTCATTATACAATCTGAATGTTCACTGGTGGAAAATCTCAACCTGCCTGCTCCATATTTCTTACCTCAGATAAGCATGAGATGGACTTTCATTGCTAATCTATTTAAACTTATCTTTCAGTTGTGTTTCTCCACTATGAGAGGTCATAAGAATACCTTCAGAGGAAGAACAAGATTCTGAAAAAAGGAATCCACTCATAGTCTGCTTTTTTAAAGAAAAAGTATTTATTTTTCCAGCCTAAGGAAGTTGAAGGGAAAAGTGAATGAGCAAAAAGAGCCATGCAAGATATGTGCTACTGTCTATACCTTACCTGAAAGAATGGTTCTGTGAAATGTGACTGTCATTTTCCACAGTCTTTAAACCTTTTAAGTCAAGTAATGACTTAATTCTATAAGCTTATGCTCAGATTTCACATAGTAGGACTATATTTTCAGATGGACTTGAGATATCTTTGTGATAATGCCATAGAAATGGTATGTGCTTCTCCAGACATTCTTCATTTTTAATACCAGTGTTGGAGAACAGATTTTAATTTCTTATTTCTAAGTAAGTCAAATGTAATCTGTGAGAACACCTGTTTTAAGCTCTTAATGCTTTTTTTTAATCCATGGGTTTTTTTACAGCAGACAATGTAACAAATCGGTAAGAAGTAATTGAAACTTGATATTTTTCACTTCTGAAAAGCCAGAATATATTCACAAAGAGCTTTTTTTCAAGGTGGACTCTGACATAACAAATCAGAATTTTTCATGCTGTAATCAGTTTATTTGCTGATGAAAAGTAAAGTTCTCATAAACTTTCTTACAAAGTTTCTTACAAATGATGCTATCAGCTTTACAGACCTCGACACATGAACTCATTCAAAGACTTCTACTAACCAAAGTTTCCAATGAGAAATACCTTTCCTGACTGTATTTTAAACTTTGGGAAGAGGAGGCTACATCCAAGAAAGAAAATAACTATCATGTTTCTGAATTTACAGAAATGATGTTTGGCCGTGTAAGAAAAACTTTGCTGGAGATGGTAGACTAGCTGCAAAAAAGTTTAGGAGAAGACCAGGAAAATCATACTTGTTACTATCACAAATCGTCAGTTGTGCTATGAATAACTCAGTAGTAATTTCATATCAATGTGTAATGGAAGTCACACTAACTTCAGTATGCTGCAGGCACTGTTCCTCTGATAAAAGGAGATAAAAGGGATAAAAACCCAGGGAAGGGTTTCCCACACAAGTTCATTGAGTTTTAGTTAGTTTCCCGATTCAAATCTTTTAATGTACATGTCAAACATACATGCCACCTCATCAAGCCTGTGCTGTGGATGTATGAGACATATCCACAGATAACTTGGAGAACCATCTAGATGCCAAGCTCCACTAAAACCTCACACTTATCAGGTTGTGGGTCCTCCTCCCCACTGTGACTGACTTAGCAAAAGGTGAAATCATGAATAATTGCCTCCTTCGAGTTTTTCAACATTTTCACTTCCAGGCGATACCTTCAAAATGTTGAAATTCCATGAAGTACAGGAGAAAAAAAAAAAAAAAAATCATCTTGAATTAGCTCATCTCCTAAAGTACCCGAGATGACCAACTATGGAGGAATCTCATGAAAACTTTCTCATTCTTCTTTGGTAATAAATTCCATTTCTTAAAAAGTTGGTCAAGAAAAATGCAGTAAGGAACACATAGAACATAGGTGGTGAAATCCATTTCTTTCTTTCACTTCTTCAGGTGTTCAATACTGTATACTGGACCATAGCTCATGATGGCCGGCCATAATGGATTTATATTACCAGACACTTACTCAATGCATTAAATTATATCTTGGATTATAAATGACTAGAAATCAAATCCAGATAGGGAATGGAATGTATTTTTCTCATTCCCCTTAAAGCAGTGACAGGCAAGACAATTTGTGAAAAGAAAACCTTTATCTTTGCTTTCAATATTTGTGTCCTACAGTAACATTGGATGCAGCTATCTGCAGCTTCTTGTTGTAGGGCCAGTGCTGTTCCTGTAGAGTTTACGTATGTTCTGGTCTTGGTTCCAGTCGGTCATTACACAACAGAGACTCATGAAGATTAGTCATGGCTCTTCCTGGCTTGAGCAAATATCTTCAATAAAGATGAAATGGATTAGACCTACATTACATAACACAGCTTATTTTATGAGGAAGGAGTTTAAAATCACAGATGTTAACCAATCATTTTTTGGTGTTGAATTGATTACAAACTTGATTAAAGACTGCACAGTGCTTACTGAATAGAGAAGCATTATAGCACCCATGGAACATGGATTCTAGAAATGACACATTAATCTGCATAAACCCTGCACGTATGTGTGCTTGGCAGTATAAACCCAAGCTGTTCTGCTTAGGGCTTGACTGACTTTGATTTTCACAAATACTTAGAACCATCTCAGAGTCTATGAAATCTCTTTTCTGCTAGCTCAGCTAATGGAACTCTGTCCCCCTCTTCAGCTGAATTGGGAAATGCTTTTTACCACAGGTAATCACTCACAGAGTGTATCCTGCTGCCATGTTGAAGTAGGAGCCAATAACATTGAAGAATTCTAATTTTAGTGTGAAATATTCCTGTTTTGAAATGTCATGACAGCCACAGCTACTGAGGCAGAACTTTTCTTTTTTTTTTCTTTTTTTTAGACTTGAGAATTCAAGAGGATTCTTGAGAATTGAAGGACAAGCTGCTGAGAAATACTCAAAAATCATTTGTTGGTGAGCATATAAACCCACTCATATCACTGAAAGAAGTTGTGCAGATTTTTCATTTGTTCAGGTCTAATGAATACATTAGTATTAACTTTGAATGAATCTACTTTGAATAGGAGCTGTCCATTATATACAGGTGATATTCTGGAAGTCAATGACTAGTAGAATTGCTTCCCATGGTAATAGTCTTATAATGAAAGCCAATGCTATCCATTCATCCATCCATCCATCCATCCATCCATTCATCCATCCAACCACCATCCATCCCTTCCCATTTTTTTAAAATACTTTCTTTATCATGAATGCCAGTCCCTACAGCCCAACAAGCTTAGCTGAGAGAGAGGACTGAGACAAAAATCCCATTGTCCAAATGCTTGCTCAGAGGGTGTTGCAGAAGTCTTGGGCTAGAGAACGTTGGTGCCAGTTTGCTTAGTGAGTGAAGAAAGTGAATGTGTACCAAGTAAATCAGAAATAATCTGAAGAGTTTACCTAAAGTCTAGTAATCACTCAGTTGAAGACAAAAGATCTTGGAATTTTAATTAACAAATACGATTGATTTCTGATCCTTTCCTGCAAGGGTACGATGCAGTTATAGAGGATAACCTGATGACAAAACAATGACAAATCTGAACAGGGATCATTAGGTGAAAAACTTTCATAATAGCTAAGAATAGAATGAATTAATTTTCCATAGAAGAGCTGTGCCACTGATGATTTCTCACTGACATTGACAGAGGCAGAATGGTTGTGTTTGCTCTACTATTTTTTGACATTTTAAAAAGAAACCTTATTCATAAAAGAGTAATTGCTTTGAGCCCCATTGTCAACAATCGACTTCTTCAAGAAACCTGTGAGAAGACTGTTACGAGTGTTATGAATTGCACCTCCAAGCTCATCTAAGCCTGAATGGAAAGGCCATTGATATTTCTGCCAACTTTACCCCTTCTTTGATAGAATAAGTCTCACAATTCCAGGACAAATTCATTCATTTCTTCTGTTATTTCTGCCCGTCCTGTCACCACTTCTTCCTGTGTTTGAGTGGAAAGGTTTTTACTGGCAGGTGAGAGCATGTTATTTAAACTCATCTCTGGTTGTCATAGCTGCCGCTCAAGGATCTTCCTACAGCAACCGTGGATCCTTATGGCTTGTCCTTAGCACCCGTTATTACACTCAGAGCCACTCTTGCGTCATTCTATAACCTGTATTACTTATGTGCACCTTACTATTTTCTCACATAAGTTTTCGATTACTGTCATGACTTGCTGAGTCTTCCCCTGACATTGCAGACAAGTAGATACCTTGGTTCAACTTCTCCTGAGTTTCTTGGTAGCACTGCCAGAAGCTTGGTGTCACTTCTGAGTCTGCTGCCTCAATGAGCTGGCTAGGCTGTTAGATACTTCTGTACTGCTTTACGTGAGATTTTCTGAATTTATCTATCTCAAACATAAAGTCTACCAGTCATGTGGCCCTGTACCCTGTGTAAGTTGCCTAGCAATTGGGAATTTTAGCTGAAGAAACTTCTGAGTTCTAGAAGTGGGTCTTGGAGGGAAGAACAGGAAAATGTGTCTGGTTGGAACTTTGTCTATTCCTGCTTTTTAACTACTACAATTTGTAAGTACTCCAGAGAGCAACTGAATGACCATGACCTGTACAATAGATGGACAAGTAATTTTCTCTTTTACATTTTTTTTTTTACAGGTGGAAGATAGTACTCCTGATTTGTTATCAAGTCTTAATTTGATTTGTTTTCTATTTTGTTTGTCATTTGGTAAATGACACATTACTGGCAATAAAAGTTCAGGATGGATGTGCTACTAAAAGCACATGAAACCTACTAAACAATGAGAAGATTGCCCCAAACACCTAAAAGACTATAGACCTGGAGACTGGATTTGGGCCGACTGCTACAACGAGTGAGTGTAAAAGAGGAAACCCACGATTACCAAAACCCTCCCAAATAAATGAACCCTCTTACTAAAGGTGCTGTCAGTGTTGGAAGGTACTCCTACAGGAGATATAACCAGTTATCAGACTTCATTTCTTAAACATATTATTTGTGTTGGCAGATGGACTGTAAGAAATGAGGTACAGCACAGAAGGGATCAAAAGCTCATTTTCTATTTTAGTTCACTGAAATTAGCCATCATTTTGTAGCTTTTCCTTTTTTTGGGTGAACAAAGACCTGATAGCCAGGTAAGGTGGTAAATGGAGAGAAACACTACCAGTGATTTTCCTGACTGTCAGGTGGTTTGACAAGTCCCAGCTGAACACTTGTTATTTTTGTTAGGTTTGTTGGTAGCTAATCACTCCATAATTATGATATCATAGGTCATAATTTCCTTATCACGGAAAGTAAATAATTATTTTCAAAGTCAGTAACTTGCTTCTACATGTACATTATGCACATGTTGAGTGAGGTGGTGTTAGAAATGTGCTAGGCTTTTTTTCCTTTTACTTGTATTGGTTAGTAAAGTAGGATATCTAATTCTTATTGCCTGCATGTATTAATCATATACCTTTCCATCAGCTAACCGACGGCTATAGCCCCCTAGAAGTTTTGGGACTTGTAAATCTCAGTGAAGACCTTGTCAAATTTCTTAAACTTTTTCACAGCTGGTGTTAAAAGATCTCCACAACATATGGTGGGATTATAACCCACTCCTAGTACTGAACAAAGTAAAATAATACCACCAGAGTTTTATCATGCTCAAATTAATTGGCTGACATTTGGAAACCTATTCCAAGTTCCAGGTCTTTTCTATCTCTTCTTGCCTGTCTCAGTAAACAAAACTCCTGATTCTTACTAGAGGCATCTTCTCTTTCCCTTCGTTGTTAAGGGAGCAGAGTAGCCTTGTGGAAATGGGTACCTAGGAGGGAGTAGTCTCAATCTCATACTAACTGTTTGAAGATATCCAGAACTCTCGCAATAAGCCCTCACTTATGCTTTCAATAAAGAAAGGACTCAATCCCACTTCTTTAAGAAGCTTTAATCCACTTCTTGTGTATCGTTTAACTTATAAACCAGAAATGCAACCTCATGGAATAGTTGTTTCCCTGTTATCTCAGCAGTTGCTTGAGAAATTCAGGTGATCATATGGGTGCTCAGACATCATCCTTGTTCAGTTAACATGGAACAGCACTAACACAATTGCTAGCATCAAAAGATTCAAGGAAGAACAAAATGAAAGTAAAATGCTGTGAATGTCCAGACACTTAGGGACCAAGGAACCCCAAGAAGCACCAAAAGTTAGATTATGGGTATATGAAATGCCTCTCATAGCCAGTTATTTCTGTGTACCAAATATCATTGTGCAAGCTGGGATGCAAGAGTCTGTATTGAGTTCCTGATGAATGAATCATTAAAAGAATCAAAACTTTTGCACAAGAAGCAAAACTAATTTCTCAAGAAAATAGCTTTCTTGAAAGCCCTGCTTTTTCATAAGTATTTATTTTCCACTCCTTCTCAGTGAGCACAGCATTCAAATGTAAGGAATTCAGAAAATAAGTAAATAGATTGATTTTAATATTCTGATCCATATCGGGATTCTACACACACACACAGAGTTTAGTAGGCATTTTATAAGCACCTTCATAACAGGCTACTGGTAGCAGTGAACCATTAATTGAATCACAGAAACAACCGCAAAAGACACTCAAATATTCACTCAAAGCAGGAATTTATGCAATTCCTGACTTGAATTTTGAGGATTCGGTGTCTTCATCCAACAAATATGCATTTTCTTGTTTTACAGTCTTAGTCACCTGAGTTTGCCATGCCCTGCTTCAAGGGGAAGAATATCTTTAGCCAAACCCTTTTGAGATTTTGTTATTATGATGGGCATTGCTTATTTCTCTGAGGACACAAATACCTGATTTGTTTTAAGTTATATTCCTGCCCTGATATCCAGTGTCTCAAATCTGTAAACGTGTCAGTACAAAACTCATCACGTTTGCCCCTTTTAAAGCAGATTTATATATTTCATCAAGCTGATACATAATAGCTGTAGAAGTTATAAACAGGTTTACTGCAAGAAAGCCCTCCAGTGTGGGCTTGCGTCATTCAAACAGGAATAGAAACTGATCCTTTCACTGTACGTTTAATTGGTACTGTTGCATCCTTTATCTATTTGGCTATTTCTACTTGATCCAGGGTGAATTACTGCCACACTGACAACTAGTTTTTATTGCCCAGTGTTATAGGGGGATCCCTCATGGGTCTAAGGACTGTTTTCATTAGGAGAGCAAGATAATAGATGAAGAAATAATAACACAGAAGGAAGCACAAGAAAGATAAGAAAAAGCTATTATTGTCCATTGTAGTGAAATTTTAATGTTTTTACATGCCTTGCAGTCCATTTGTTTTGAATTCCATTCAGCTGAGACTCAGAGCTGTGATATTGAGACTGGCTTATTGGGAGAGAGATAAATAAGAGATATCATTAATAGTTTGTGCATGGATCATGAGCTCAAGCCCCGTGTGATTTGAACCAAAGGAGGAATGTATGGAACAAGTATGGAACTAGAGAAAACCTGTATGTTGTTCAACATGTGAGAGGTTACCACAAGACAGGAGCCAGGATGTCTGACGTCTATCCCTAATCATCTGTCATTCAGATGATTATTCTATTCAACCCCTCTTTTATTTTTTTTAAAATGAAAAGTGATTGGGAGTTGTGGTTACTTATATACACTGAAGATTATAGTTCAGCCTAAGGACCGTACCTTGTGTAATTTGCCTTGTTACCACCTTCCCTCTAGTTTTGCTAATAGCCACTGTTTTTTCCTGAGAAACTCTACTCTTAAGTGTGTTTGGTTTTGTCCTGGTTTCAGTTAAAATGATAACCCATTTACCTGCAGAAAGTCTGAAGTATAATCTTAATTATGGAAAGATGGTTCTGAACTGTGAGTAGTTTTGGGTGAAGCCATAAGGCTTATTAGGAAAGCTTTGCTGCAGCTGCTATAGGAATGACTATGGCAAGAGATGAGTAGAAAAGAGATCCCTGGCTGTGTGCAACTGTTGAATTCTAAGCATCCATTGCTCTTTCTAAAAGATTTTAAATTATGCATCAGTGTGTGCAGCTCTTGCTTTTTTTCCTTACATCTGCTTGCCTAAGATGGTGTTCCTTTCAGCAAGAGGACTTGGTAAATATTCCTAAATTAAAGGATTTTATTGCACTGCAATTGGTTATCTTGCTTTAGCAGTTTCTTAATACAGATTGGTGAATCTGTGGTCTGTGTATATTGGTGTAACATTTCTGAAACTACTCAGACTTACATGAAAAATAGCAAGAAATCTTTCCAGAATGGGATGTGTGGCATAAAACTTCGTATAGTTATGACTGACAGGCAGAATGGGGTGCTAGAATGGACCTGCTTTAAATGCCTCAGTACTTCCTGGGACAGTTGTGACTTAAATACAAACAGCATTCAAAAACACTGTGGAAAAATGTGCTGCATTGATTTAGCTGATATTTTCATAAGTTATTCTTATTTCTGATTCAGTTTCACAGAGGAAATGCTCAGGAACCTCATTCAAATGCCTCATCTATCCTGAATAACTATTTTTGTTTCTGGACATGACAGAGGAAAAAGTGAGAAACAGAAGAGATGGGGGAAAAGATGGTTGCACACAGGTGTTTTTAGTGGAAAGGTTAGTGATATGTGTCTTGTTCGTCCTTGAAGAGAAACGTACTACTTTTAGAACCCTTTATTTGCAGTAGAAACAGCTCAGTGAAGATCTGTATCTCAAGATGTCTAAGGAACAGGACGAGCATTGTATGTATCAGATCTGAAAACACCAGAAAGTGGAACTGGAAAGTAATCCCCCTGAAAGGTGGATCCAGCTCCATGTGGTTATTGCTGTGCCAAATGTACACAAGTGTCTCCACCAGCATTATTTTCTTGGGATGTATATTTACATCAGATTTAGCTGTATACCGTTTCTACGTGAAGGTGCATCTTTCTCCTCTAGAAAGAGAGACTGTCCATATGTTCTAATGATTTTAGCTGATATGTACTTATCTGCTAAGGGCTGCTCTGTACTGTTCTGGGTACAATCCTCAAAGCTCTTCAGGCTAGGAACTTAGGGGGTTGAAGAGAAATAGGATGTAGTATTGCTTAGCCAGGAACTAAGCTATGAACTTAGCTATGTATTTTTATTATTTAAAAAAAATAATGGACTAATTGATCTAGGAGGTCCTTGCTGCTGCTCTTTTCCATTCCTTCACGATTGCTCTATTTCTGTCAAATCAACCTATTCTTTTTATTCAATAGAGAATTAAATAGATTTATTCTTTTAAATAGATTCTCAGGGTAAATACTTATCCATTGTAATATTGTAAGTCCATGTTAGTGGCAGGGTAAGCCTCAGGCTTACACAATTGGAATCCCATTAAAAGCAAGAAGCTTTGCAATGGTACTGTAAGGGATAAGGGATTTTCAGGAGTCCTCCACACAGACATATATACTCACTAAGTGTGTCAGGGAAAGGTATAATAAAACTCTGATTCTTTTTAGAGTACCCATGAGAGATTTTACAGCTGTTTAACTTCTTCACAGTCACTGTATGCACATCGTGCTCTCTTAAATGGGTATGGCTGAGTGCCAGGGTGGTAGTTTGACCATTTCCCTTCTCCCTGTTAGAGTGCTTCCCAGTGGGGGAACCCTCTGGAGGAAGGCTGAGACTGCCTCTTCCCAGAAAGCAACTGGCTATCCTTGGAGGAGGAGGTTTGTAGAGTGCAGAGGTGGGCACACGAACAGCAGGAGATACATAACCTATATGAAAGCAGGGATCAGAAAACGCTGAGAAAGGTGGAAGTGACACATAACCAGGCCTTGTGTAATAAAAAATACTTTTTCCTAGTGACCAGAGGTGACTTTTATTGCAATTCAAGATTCCACTGAAAAGGGTTTGGACTGAGACCAAGCTTAAATGAAAAAAAAATTGCACCTGCAAAGACAAAGTACACAGGTAGAATTAATGGTATTTATTTCTGTTTTGCTTCTTCTTGAGTTTCTTCCACTTCAGAAAGTCTTATACTTTTTTTTTCTCTCAAAATGTTCTTGTGGTTTTGTTTTGTTTTGTTTTGTTTTTAAAAAAAAGTCTGCTCGTGGTGGCTTGTATGTTCTTTTTAAGAAGAAAGGTTCTAGTTAGTCTTGCATCAAAGTCCTGGCAGTCCTAGGATTCAACAGAATAGCATATTTCAGTTGGAAGGGACCTACAATGACTGTCTAGTCCAACTGCCTAACCACTTCTGGGATTTAAAGCATATTATTGAGGACATTGTCCAAATGCCTTTTAAACACTGACAGGCTTGGGGCATCAACCACCTCTCTAGGAAGCCTGCTCAGTGTTTGACCTCCCTCTTAGTAAAGAAATGTTTCCTAATGCCCAATCTAAGCCTCCCTTGGCACAGCTTTGAACCACTCCCATGTGTCCTGTCACTGGATACCAGGGAGATCAGCACCTTCCTCTCTACTTCCCCACCTCAGGAAGCTGTAGAAGCAATGAGGTCACCCCTCAACCTCCTTTTCTCCACACTACACAAACCCAAAGTCCTTAGCTGCTCCACATAGGACATTCTCTCCAGGCCTTTAACCAGTTTTGTTGCCCTCCTCTGGATGCATTTGAAGACCTTAGCATCCTTCTTACATTGTGGGGCCCAGAACTGCACAGACTACTCAAGGTAAGGCCGCAGCAATGCTGAATACAGCAGGATAGCCACCGCTTTTGACTGGCTGGTTTTGCTGTGTTTGATGCACCCCAGGACGCCCTCTTGGCTTCCAGGGCACGCTGCTGACTCACACTGAGCCTGCTGTTAACCGGCACCCCCAGATCCCTTTGTGCAGGGCTGCTCTCCAGCCATTCCTCTCCCAATTTGTATTGTTTCCAGTGTTACTCTGTGGCAGTATATATTCCATTTTGGCCTTATAGTTTCACTATGACTGATATATATCTTTATTTTGCTAGAAAATTTTGGAAACACTGCAGCTGTGCAGGATAAATCTGACTCAGAACTTGGTCAGGTAAAATAACACTTCATTTCATAACATCTATTCAATTACTGTTCTTCCCAGGGACAAAAATGCCCCACTTCCTAGGTATCACAATTTTTTTTCCTTTTACTAGTATAGCATTATCTTGGGCAATTGATTATCCCTCAACTTGTTAATGTCTTCTGCCCTAAGGTTATGAGTGTTCTGGAACCATATTGAATACTGGAGAAAAAAAAGAATCAGAAAACTTTTTTTCTCTCAGGAAACACAAGCTTATAGAGGAAGTCCATCACAAGCAGGATAGTTGCTTATTTTACTTTTCTTTCTTTATTTTTCTCTTCCTATTCTATTTTGTTAGCAGATTGTATGCAGTTTGTTACTCAGAATCTCAGCTTTTTGACCATGCTGCAGTATAGTGTTTGCCTCCCACAGCTTAGAATATGTTTCTTTAGCTACATGTAAACTGAGAATGGGATCCCATCACCAGGTAATTTCTGATTTACACATATAAATGTATTTTTTATTACAAATATTTTCGTAAATGTATATTCCACCTCCTAGCCCCCTTCATTCTGCTGGCATTATGTGGTGTTACTTGTATAATACTGTCCCTGAGGGAAGGAACATGCTGTCACAGAAGGCTTGTTGCTTGCTAGGGTTCTGGATCTGGGAAACTGAAGAGACTATGAAGGCTTGTCCAGCCCTTGCACTAGGAGTACACTTTGTTCATCTGCACCAGTACCATCTGCATTAACACCAGTACCAAGGGAGGCCTGGAGCAAGTCAAGAGACACCACAGAGCTCTAGGAGCACACGTAAAGGACATGGGAGCCCCAATGGGGTCTCTGTGGTCCTAAATTGGACTTGCTATAGGGGTCAGACTCCAGTAGAAATGGATGCATCCGGTGAGTTTGTAACTGGTTGTGTGGCTGGTGTTGCAGGCAGCCTCTTGGCTTTTGAAACCATGGGTCTTTCTTTGAAAAACAAAGCGAGAAAGATCCATCCATGAACTATATAAGAGTACTTTCACCAACAGGGTTGTCATTTCTCTTCAGAAAGCTTCCTTCCCTGAACTTTTGCATTAGATATGTATTACATGTGCTATATTTTCTAGATATCCTTTTGCTGTTGCTTATATTTATTTAAACTGAAGCAAAAATTATTGTAAGGGATTATAAACTGTGTTAAGGACAATTAATCTGTCCTTTGGAGTAAAATCAGTGGATCAAGCTGAAGAACTAATATATCTTGTTTTCTTTTCCTGACTATTGTATCAAAGGTACATAACTGAAGAAAAAAACCCAAACACAAACAATCACTACACCTTCTCTGTGACTATCCAATTCACATTGCTTGTCTTTCTGAAACTTTAAAAAGTAACTCAGTATAAACATGGGCCATGCACAAAGCCATTTGAGACAGTTCAGAAGTCAGTAGCATGCTTTATCAATCTGTATCTTTGAAAATCAACAAATTAAATCCAGGCTAGTAGAAGAATTATGCAGATGTTCTTGACATGGTGATGTAGTCTAGCTAATTTATGTTGTGACCAAGGATGCTAAAAGGCTTGTAAGTGCTCAGCTTTGTTCTGTCTGGGGATAAAATGTGATAGCAACTCTTACAAGCTACTAATCTTTAGAGTTAGAAGGAAATAATGCTCTCAGGAAATGTTCATATGTGACCTTTTTCTCATATTGCAGTCATTCAAATACTGACACTTAAGTTATTAGCCTGAGGTACCTTCAGGAAAATGTCCTTGAGCTAAATGGAGTAGCTCATCCCTCCCAGAGAATCTTATCTCTACACCCTGTATAGTAAATTCATGTTTCTGAGGATTATCACCCAAAGAAAGAGAATGGAGAGTGTTGTTTTAACCAAAAAAAATGTGGTTGTAGATTACAGCAGAATTCTTAGCCAGAGGGAGTATTAGCATCTGTGGTTTACTTCTATGCCCTGATCATATGCTTTTCATCTCTCCTTAGTTTTGGAAAATGTAAGATAACATGCATGTTCTTTCTCTCAGTGATTAGCAACTATAAAAGCAATTCAGATATTTTACTAGTGTTATTTAACATTTGCAGAAGACTAAGGGTCATTACTGGAGTATTTTCCTAAAAGGAATAAAAATCATATCAACCTCAACTTTCTAGCCTTGGTGTTTGACTCTGTCCACATGAAACCTCATTTAGCCGACAGCGTAACATTCCTTTCTGAAAATTGGTAAAATCTGTGGGTAATTCTTTTGAATGTTCATTGTTTGAATGTTCATCTCTGTACTCTTTGAACATATCTAATGTTTAGTGTTGGAAATAAAATGGATCTTTACTGTTCTTTACTAAAACTCTGAAAAGGAAGGGATGGGATAGTCGTTGTAATTGTATCAGAAGAATACTCAGATCACCCCTCTCAAATGTCTTAATCTAAAAAAAATGAGAGAAGATGATAGCTCCTTCTTTTACAAAAGCAAGATCTTACCACTTATGCTTTAGCATCTTTGGGAAGGCTGGAGAAGCAGTAGTCTGCCTGAAAGTAGGTTTCCCTATTCTCCCTAATATCAAAAAGAAGCTGGATAAGCATCTAGCTAAAGTGATACAAGGTTAGGAATCAGGATGTCTGGACAACTTTGAGCAAAACAGAGATTAGCAAAAAAGATCACTGAGGAGTGTGAAACACTCCACCTGAAACTGTAAGAGAAATCACAGCACACATGAAAAGTGACGCAGTGACTTGCAATCTTTCTATTCAACTGTTCGTTGTTGTCCTGGTTTCAGTTGTTTACACTTTTCAGCTTCCCATGCTCTGCCAGGTGCACCAGAAGCTGGGAGGGAATGCAGGCAGGACAGCTGATCCCAANTCATTTGTTTCAAACTTAAAGGGGATGAAAACCACTTGTAATCATACCATAAGACATATGGTAAAGTAAGATCCATAGATGTGCATTAATTTATGTGATGTGTTTCTCTTTCAGAAAGTGGTATTTGAACATGGAGAAACTTAAATACTACCCAAATTAGGACATCTATGCCACATCCTGAGAGGTTTCTTCAGAATATCTTTGCTTAATCCAAATAAAAGTGCCAGAATTAATGTTATTCTTATGAACTGCAGTGCAGGAGACTTACAGTAAATCCTAACAATTCCCTAACTCTTCTAGATGAAGTAAGAAAAAATATCTTTATGGATGATGATTAAATGAAAGACGTGCTTTTGGATTCAAAACAGTATAATGTTATGCCGGTCATTAAAGTGAACTGCTGTTTTCCTCTCATTTTTATGACAGAATTGAAGAGAAAAGCACTTGAAAAGTACTGATCTTATAGGATGAAAGAGTATAGTATGATCCTTTGCAAGTGGCAATTTGCAGAAATAAGTGCTGAGGTCATGGATGTACAGGGAGTGGGATTTATTTAATCTGATTTTAGATATCCAGAATGAGATGTCTGCAAGTTAGCTAGTAATTTCTGTAGTCAATGGAGAGAAATAGACACTTTATGGAAATAGTTTCAGGGTGATTTTCTCTTCAGGAAAATATTCCCTATATTAGAAAATCAGTCTGTTTTCAAAGAATTTGCCCTCTGTGCAGGCAAACACACAAAGGGAGTCTGTGTTTTGGGGTCAGCATGCCTATTCCAATCCGGGGATTGGAACAGAATCATAGAAAGATGTAAGTAAAAGGGACACCCAGTGAACTACCTTTTTCAGAGAAGGGCTAGCAAAGTTATATTGATTAGCTCAGGGCCTTATCCAGTCAAATTCTGAAAATTCTCAAGGATTTCAAGGACATTCCACAGCCTCTTGTGATAATTTAATCCTTAACCACCAGCACAGCAAAGACTTTTTTCCCCTATGTCCAGTTAGAATTTCCCTTCTTGTAACTTCTCTGTTGCCTGAGTCTTTAGATTCTGGTTTCTCTTCAGTACCAAATCTTCATCATATTTGCCCTGTGCTACTTCTACACAGGATGTCTGTCAACCACGTGGGCCTCATTTCACGAGATGTCCAGGTTTCTCATTTGGTGCAATCAGAATGCATTCATCTATTTCCTGCTGTCCCTTTGGGAGCTTGATAACTTTCTTGTTTCCAGCACTCAGAACCGTGAAGTTCATCTCTCTTTGCGCATGTTTTTTTTCCAAGTGGATATCCAGCTATGTGAGGACTAGCTGTGATGTACCAAATATGCACGTGTGTTTGGTTATTCTACCCTCCAGCACAGAATCTGATTGCATTGTTTAGTTATACTTCAGCAAGAAGATGAGTATAGAGTAAGCTCAAACATCCTTTTCTAATTATTTTGGTTAGAACCATGAACACTTTGAACAACTCCTTGAAAATCCAACTGATTCTTCTCTCCTCCTGTTCTACCCCCTCATTTTGTTTCTCACCAATCCTAATTTGGAAGAAGGATATTTAAATGGAGTAAAATTAAGTATAATTCAAGTAATGTGAGGGTACTTGTGCTCATAAGATTCACTGTGTTCTTCTCTTTTGTATTTCAAGCTTCATTCAGGAACAGTTGTGAAGTGTGCAGGCTGTAATTGTACTAGTGCTTACAGGCTCTGCACCCAGATTACAAAGAAGGTGTGTGAATGTCGGATGTGAAATTTCCTTCTATGTATAGAAACCCTATGAGCAGTCTTCAGATTAGATGAGAGTTGTATTCAGAGCTGTAGCTAAATCCTTTGATTTCTCGTTGCATTAGCTGACCTTTACCTCTGATCACTCCAGGTAAGTTTTCACCTCATTATCCAGGACAGTGGTGTTTCCGTTATAGCCTTAATGAAAATGCACTGTATTATCTAGGGTGACTGAAGCAGCTGTTTATTTTTGTATTTAAAATGCTTGTACAGCTACTCCAGGAATCTTAATTTTCTGCTGACAGCAGATCGAAACTTTCAATGTTGTGAATTTATGTTATGTTATTATTGTCATGGCCAGAATTATGAGAAAATTATCACTTACGCAGCCTGGCATTGGTATTGAAACTGTTCACAACTTTCGACAATTTATTACGTCTTTTAGTTTTACAGAACATGGGCAAAATATTAATTGACAGTAAGTCTGAAGAATATTCAGATAGATGGATATTTGTCCTAGGTATATTGTATGGAAGTCTTGTGAAGAACAAATGTTTCTATTCTATACAATCCATTTTCTCTAATTATGTGGTTGTTGTTCAACTGCTTCTGTATTTCCCTCTATTTTTTCTACCTTTTATTGTCCTAAGCTGGTAATCTTAATAAAAGAAAGTGAAATGAATGTTACATACTTCATTATAATTCAGTTGTGATGAGTTGGCCCTTAAAATATGATGGTATTAAAAGTTTACAGATGACATTTCCTGTTAGAGATGAGCACCAGCTGTATAGTTTGGACATGGATTTCAAGCCACAAAGATTTTCAAATCTGTGGGTTTAGTTTTCTTGTCTATCATCACTCTATATTTAGAGATGTATTTTAGAGATGCCTCTCTAAAGCATGTTTTCTCTTTCCTAAATTGCATCCTATTTCTGTCCCCCTACATCCCCCTCATTCAGTACAATTAACTGTATTTTAATCTAGCTGTATGATGCATTCTGTTCTGAACAGGGACCATCATTTATTATAGTCATTTTTTGCAGTGTCTGTAAATTAGATAATTATTCTCACTAAGCTTTCCAAAAGAAAAGAGTCAAGTCAGTTTTTGCTCAGCAATGTATGCATTCTGAGTATTTCAACAGAGTCCAAATAAGTATCTCTCTTTAGAGTTCTGAGGCAGCAGAACAATAGCTAAAAGCAACAGTGAACCTCTTATCCCAGAAAGGCATTACATAAAGATGCAGTCTAAAATCTTATGTGGTTCTCCTGCTAGGTCTCACAAGCTAAGTAGGGTCTGGGTTCAACACAAAAGAGAGAGATTGCTAATCCAGGCTCCCAACCCCTTGAAAAACTTTGGAGTTATCTATTGAGATCTGGCACTAACTCCTAAGCTATCAGGAGTTAGAACATTATTTCCTGCTTTTTAAACTGAATTGTTGCTGGAAATCCCACACTCTAGATAAGAAGGCATCATTCACAACCAACAGTTATTTCTAAATTTGGCGTTAAACTTTAGTTCAGGGATGATCATCTGTTTCCTAACGTCCCTGTTTTCTGTGTCAGCATCTCCACGCATGAATAATTCTAGGTAATTTTCTTTTTAACTGACTCCCTCACAAAAATTCACTCATGCCACTTTTTTTTTTCTGTAAGGAAAGAATTTCTGTGTGCTTTTCTTTTGTTTGTTTCATTTTTACTTTGCTTTCTTTTTAATAGGCAGTATTACCATCACAGTAATTTTAATGTAGGGTAGGGGCTCTGTGGCTCTCAGGTTAAACACGACTTCAGATTTTACTTCCCACTGCTCGTGGTTACAAAAGGTTTACTATGGCAAAGAAGTCCACATCTTTTTAACATCTCACTAAAGCAACCAAAATATCAGAGTCTAGTTAGGACTGTGAAGGTGTATTATATGACACACACTTAGCACGGTTATTTAGAAATGGAACTGCATTCTGGAAGGATCCGTCTATTCATTTTTCGTAAGCACTCTTCCTTTCCTCCCAGAATATCTTCACCGTGTTTGTCTCAGTTGGGAAATGATGTCTTGGCAAGAAATCAGACTTTATTATTGTTCCATAGAGCTATGTCAAACAAGATAGCAGGTCAGAAATTAATGCCATAATTTCTGATTGACCAATTTTTTCAAGTTTTTGAAAAATCAAAACAATAGTACTTTCTAACTCTGCTACTCCATACCTCAGGAAACAACTTCACTGCTGTAGAAGGATAGGTATAATGTAGCACGCTTGGATTTCTGAAAGAATCTGTGTGAAGTATATTGTGGTGGAGGGGATAAGCCAGTAAGACTGCTATGTTCCAAACTGACAGAAATTTCTCTACTTTGATGAAAACAAAGCTGAACTCTTCTCTCGCCTTGCTATTACACAGTTCAAAGCCTGCAGCTGAAGGTAAACAAGTAAGCACCTCAGATGATAAAGATATATTTCCAAGCTTATGCATAGTAATATCAGTCTTTTTTTTTCCCTGCAAACATTAGAGAGCATATATCAGGATAATGTATTAATGGCACATTCACAATATTCTTTCAGTCACGTCTGTAGTAAAAAGTTGTCTTAGGCACAACATGGAGGCATAATATTTTTACTGGTTTTCTGAACTCTGAATGGATTGGATAGCTCCACTTTGAAAATAAGAATAAGGTATATTCTAAAGGTTTAAATTTGTTTATGACACTTGGTTCAAGAAAATCAAGCATTTTTCTGTAGCAGAAGGCTTTTGAAAAAACATACTTAGCTTGCATAAACCCATATGCTTCCTTACAGACATGATATAAAATGATGTCAAATATATCTGTTTGACTACCTTGGGGCATTAGAGCTTGGTTTGGCTCCCAATTTACTTTTAGTACTAATACGAAACCTTTATTCCTAAAGCATAATGCTTTCATGTTCCTTGCCGTGAGTCGTAGTGTTAGAACATGGTGGACAGTCTAAATAGGGGGTGATTTATTGTGGGGAGGTTGATAGGAATCCACTGAAGACCTCAGGCCAAAGCCTGGCTGTGTTGAACAAGTGCCAGTCTGCTGCTTGTACAGAAGCTTCCTTCACACTGGGGCTTAACAATCTGTGAGGAGCCTTGATCGCATGATTACAATGGTCTTTCCTGGCCTTAGTCTTTTAAAAAGGTATGAGAAAGCAACATCCTTAACAACCCTTGATCTTTCTGCCGAATTACTTTTTCCTCTCATATTAAATGCCATCTATTGTTTGCTAATTTAAACAAACATGATTGCATGGAAGGTTTTACAAAGTCTTTTTTTAGCCTGGAAGGACGTGATGCTATTTATGAGTCAAAGTAGGCTACATTTAATTGTCACTGAGCCTATGATTTATTTGGCAGGATTACTGGATTTTACTGATTTATCTGTTTATTTTGTTGCTGTCATAGAGTGCCCTTTACTTAGTGATGGACTAATACATTTGTTTTTGTTTGCTTGTTTTTCCCTCATTAGTAAACAGCTCCAGACTCTCTTAATTTGCTTAAGCCATATGCTTTCCAGAGGCTTTGGCCATTCATCTAAGACAAGAGGCATGATGCATAATGTGTTATGCACAGCTTACCTTGTGCTGTCCCAGGTGTATCAAGTATAATGGAGACCTTCTCTTTCTTCTGCTTATTTTAGAATAGTACTATTAATTTCTGTGTATACATTGTTGCTGCAAATCTACCAACAGCTGAATCAGAAGCCGCTTGCCAGCAATGTGCGAGTGAGGAAGCTTATGAATTATTTTAACTCTTTACTGATCATTTTGAATTTTATGACAGCAGATTTTTTAATGTATGTTTTTAAAACAAACAAACAAAAAGCCCAGCTCTTCCAAAATTAAATGCATCGCAAATAGGAAGCTACAGATCCTTCTGGAAAAAAAACTGGTGGATTTAGTAAGAATAAAACAAGAAATTTACAGAACTGTACATAAATTATAGAAATGGAAATACCATGTTCCATAGAAATTACTCTAAAAAGCCTATAGAATTTAATAGAAAATGAGAGTCTTTCCAAAATTGCTTTTTTAACCATCCTATAAATTGTTAAAATGAGGATATCATTCTCTATTAAACTCTTTAAGGAGGCTCTGAGAGTCTCTAATTCTCTATTCAGTTTCAAAGGGGTGATCCCAATTCTGCAGTCTTTCTTACATGATTGGATTCATTGACATCAGTGGATTTGTTCAGAAAATGCAAAACCCATGCCATTTATCAGGACACGTCCTAGGAAGATTATCTAATATAAAACATTATCTTATCTTATAGTGCCAATCATGCATACTGCAGATTTTTATGCTCCTAAGGCAGAATCTGTAGACTGGTTTCGTGGATGGCTACCACAGTAGCCTGGACTGCTGAGTTCATACCCAGAATTAAGGAAGTAGGTTTAGAGCTGACCAAATTATTTCACCAGTGGAACAAAAAAAGAGTCCCCTATTTCACCCTGGGAACATCTCACATGTCCACATGTTCTCTAAACTGCTGGGTATATTCATACTTGTAGACTTCAAAATGCTACAGAGGGAGCCTTCCAGCCAAGGACTGGGATTCTACTTGTTCATATGTAATTGTCTAAAAAGAGGATGGTTGATTTAAGACAGTTTTCTTAGTGCCCTCTGTGATAAAGAGTGGGTGCAGATGAGAAAAAGAGAGAGTTCAGTGTGATGATTCATGGTATCTTTTATGCTTCCTAAAAGTAGTTGTCTAAGTCAACTTTTGAAAAGTCTGTCTCTTTTTAGGAAAAGCTGACTCATCTTCTGACATTGCCTATTCCTCTCTGGGACAGCAAGCTTGTTTTGAGCACAGAGACATAACAGCAATTTACATCTATATTATGGAAAGAAGTTAAGAATTGCTGTCCAGACTTGTAACATGGTCATGTCTGAGAGTTTATCAGGTGATATCTGGACTCACGATAGAAGCGGTATTCCTCCAAACAGGACCTT
>VZTL01000739.1:0-12996 GCA_013400535.1 Scopus umbretta
CATGTGTAGTGCAGGCCTTCCTACTTTTGCAGCATCACTTTTTATTTTAAAATACCATGATATTTAGATAAGGCTAAGAAGCCCTTTTTGCTGTGGACTGCCTACACTAATAGCTTGGGTTCTAACTGCTATAATTATTGGAAACGAAGTTAACATTTATCCCCTAATACTTGATATCAGAACTACCAATACCGTCTCCCTCACAACTGCTTTGCTGACGCTCTTCCAAAAGGTATTTTGCTTCAGTAGTGAGAAAAGATGGGACAGTTGATCATACTGACATTTCTACTCTCACAGCCACCTTACACACACACACAAAGACGCACAGCCACAGATGTTCATTTTTCACTCACAATTTTATTCAGAAAAAAACAGATGAAGTAAATTGTGCATTCTTTTCCTGACAGACCAAATATGAAAAGAAATATCCAGAGTTAGTACATGAAAAGTAATAAAGATGTAACAACGCAACAGAGCAGGAAGGCAAGAACAGATGCTTTAGGTCAGCCCTTAGTTCCTCTAGCATCAATACTGTCTGCAACAGCAACTAGTAACAGACGCCTAAGGACAAGTATAAGAACAGGACAAACATACTGTGACAATTCCCCCACCACAGCCTCCCAGCCTCTGGTAAGCTGTGGCATATGGACTGCCAAGCCAGAAGCATGATCACAGCATTTAATACGCTATTCCTCTTTGAATTTCTCTGAATTTTTAACCCATGTCAGCTTTTGGCATCCAGAGCATCTTTTGTCAATGTATTCCACAATTCACTACATACAGTTTGCTTTCATAATGCTACCTTGATTTTCATCCTTTTACACTGGAAGAGAAACAATGAGTAACTACATCCAGTTCTCCTCCATGATATTCACAACCTTACAGACCTCTCATACTCCCCTGCACCTTAATCCTTTCTTTTCAAGGTTGGAAAATCCTAGAGACTTTAGTTCTCCCTTAGAGAAGAGGATTTCCTTTGTCATTCCTCAGAACTCCTTCCAGCTGTGCGACCACGGACCAGTTACACTCAGTATTCAAGATCCAGGTACACCATGGTGATGGTAGCGATGATTTCTAATAGTTTTATTATTTTTATAATTACTAATATCTCAATAGTTTTTGGTGAGCCACGGCTCATTAAACTACCATTTCCATAAGGCAACTTCTGGTAACCCAAAATCATCTCCCTGACAGGAAACAGATACAATTAATTTTGTTATTGTATGGAAACTAAGAGCTGCTTTTCTTCAGAATCAATATTAATATTTAATCTCTTGAATTTCATCTGCCACTTGAAATCCAACTCTTTCCCAAAATAAATTATCAACAGGTATTCCTCACATACATCACATTTCAAATCTCTTTTTACCAATGTAAAAAATTTTCATCTTGCTATAAATTTATTTTTAAACAAAATCAACACCATTATTACAAGAGCACTTTGCTATGATTTTTATATTTAAAATACAGGCATTACTAATGCAATGAAATTCATAAAATGATCACTGAAGCACAACTGTATCAACAACCAACCATCACAGACACGCTTTTCCCCCCAAAAAAGCTTCTCAAGCCAGGATAAACCAGAAGAAAGGAGCTGCAAATGCACAGGGATAACATGGACAAAACTTCCAGCTGCACTTAAGCAATCACTCTCACATATTGCCATCAGAATCAAAGGAAATACAATAGATAAAGTATCTCCATAAAGCCCATCTAAAACACTGATTCACCACCAAAACAAAGCTTCTTTAGTTAGCAACATTTATAGATAAAATCAGTGGCAAATAATGTTTCAGCCCAACAGAAGAGGTTGGAGAACTTGTCATCTGTCGATGAGGCTTGTTGCCAAGACACCTGAAATCTAGTAAACAAGGTACAGCAACAGCTTCTTTTAGATACAATGAAATGCAGCCTAAATAGATTTAAGACTGGATATAGTTCCCTTTGAGGACATGGTCTTTCTAATATTCTCATAAAGGTCTTTACATGAGTCAAGTGAAGAACACATCTATCTAACAGCAAAATTGAATTTAAAATTCAAATTCAAATGTCAAATTGAACTTTAAAAAAAATCCAAAAGCCAGAGATCAAGTAAAGCACAGCCAGCAAAGGAAAATAATTAATTGGTTGAGAGTTCCCAAGCTCAGAGAGCACAGAAAATATGGTCTCCGAAAGACCCAAGTTGAAAAATCAAAAATCTTTAAAGTAATTTAATTATGATAGCACGTAGTTACACTTATATTTATTAGATTTCTTGCTTTTCCACATGTCATCTTCATAAGCCAACATCAGATATTGCCTGGACAATATTAAGTAGACAGTATTACAGAGAAAGTAGTTTTGGATAAAGCTTTCATTTATAGCTTGTGTTAGCCGTTTTGGCTTTGGCAATTCTTGTACACACTTAGCACTTACCCAACTCTAACCACAAAGTGGTCCCCAAAGCCCCTGAAACAAAGAAAAAGATGCCACTGAAACCTTGCCATTATATGACTCTCTACAACCCTATGCAATGTATAGTTGCATTAAAACTCAGTATAAAAATTCTAGTGTCCAAAATTTACCTGATTATAATAAAATTCTCTTGCAAAGGTCCTATTCACCTATTGAGGGCAAAGATGAAAAACAGACTAATCTGTTCTTGACCTAATAACAATTCAATACGCTCTCTTTTTTTTAATTACAACTGATTTCCTTAGCATTAAAATCCCTAACAAACAAAGCTCTGCAAAAACCCAGCTGAAGCAGTTCAAGGCATTGCCACCCCTTCTTGTGGAGGAAGTAGAAATATAAGCAGAGGGACACACACATGCTTCAGCCGCACCGGTGTTCTCTGCCGTACAGCCCTACCTACTGCTGCTGAAAATGGGTTTGTGCTAAGCTCCCAGACTGACCTGAAACAACCAAGGGAAGAGGAGGCGAGGCGAGGCACAGGCATGTTTCATTCTCCTGCCGCAACGGTAACAATTCGAACCACCACGGGTTTAGTCAGAGAACATGAATCAGAGGTTTAAATGGCACGTCATGCTGAGAGAGGCCTACATGAATCTCAGCAGGAAATGGGGGGGTATGCATATTCCAAAGTGACACAAGTGTTTTGTATTTGACAATCCTCATTTAAGCACAGATGTGAACATGGAGATAGAGTAACACAGTGGCATTAAGGTAAACTACTGAAGTAAGTAAATAAAGGTCAGCCGCTCTCCATGTTTGGCTTCCCCAAAGCCACAACCTCACCTGGGCTCATCTGCTCTAATAATTTCACACAACAGATGAGGAACAGTCCGTCTGAGGAACGGTCAGCTCTTCGGCCTCAACACACAGTTCCTGTGTTTGTTTCCCCACAATAAAACAGCTAATGAGAACCTGTATGCTATAATCATGTAATAACCACCAAAAACCTGTGGGTTCAGCAGATGACTTTCCTAGGTCAGAACAAATTTGCCTAATCATGGAAAATATCATTTGTCCATTTACCATCTAAATTTAGATGTCACCCAAGAAGAACTTTTAAATAATACATGCACAAGCATAAATAACACTGGAGAGATCATACGACGACTAAAAACCTTCACCAGGTACAGGTATTTGAAGACTTTCCTGCCTAAAGTGTATGAAATTAAAAGTAGTACATGTTCCACAAGTAACATACTTTGTTCTCTCCTGGAGACACTCTATTATACTTTCCCCATCTGCTATCCTATTCTTCATTTATATATCTCATAAAATGGACTTCTTCCATGATGAAAAGAATTTCTGCTTATTCAAATAACTTACAGAAGAAGGGAGAAAAAAAAAAAAAGACAACAAGCATTATCTATTTCATTTAAAGAAAACACAGAAAAAGCAATGCTGTCAAGACGCAGAAATGCCCTTGCGTGATTAACGCTGACATCTCAGAGCTTCCCCTTCTCAAAACCTTCGTGGTTTGCCACTTTTTCTAATACTGCCGTTTGTAAAAATTTAGATTGCAAGCTTTGAGGCAGGGATGAATACCATGTACAAAAAGAGAAACTCTTTTCCCTGGTAATCACTGTACTTATGGAAGTTTCATTTTGATCCGAATCACCTCCTCTTTGTTCAAACCGAGTCACATGGTGATTAAAACGAAATGCCTTCAGCATTGCTGTCACATTCTTCTCAAGAGGGTTAAGTTTGGCAGCAGTCGGCATAAGACTGTGATAAAATCCCGAAGATCTCCAGGCATTTTTACTGCCTGAAATTGCTTTTCCTAGCCTCCTGTCAGTGCAGCTGAAAGCACTAAGGTTTCCTTATATTCCTCCTACCTTTCACAGTACTTGGACAAAGGAAAAGTCCACAGAAATTATGGATGTAAAAGCGAGGTTTTGTTAGTATTTTCTTGAGGCTGTGCTAGGGCACAGAGCCATTAACAGCTTCTTCTCCATTCACATACTGTTCCTTTAGCACTTTAAAGCTCATGGAGCTCAGATCGTATTTTCTGGAAGGATTTTCCTAATATCAGATGCAGAAAGGAGTCATTTTATTTAAGATTGACTAGAAAAGTCTGCGAGTAGGAAGCTACCCTTAAATGTCTTTCTATAGTGTTTTCACTCCACTAATCAACAATAACGACATAGTCTTTTGTTAACAATTAAAAATGCTTAATGACTGCAAAGATCGATGTATAAGTTCAGTATATACCAAAACAAAAAAATTAAACATGTCTACGTTAAATAGGGGAAACCCCACAGATTTTACTTGAACTTATTTGGTTTAGCAAAAATCATGTAATCTTTAGAAAATAGTATCTTTAAGCAATGTTCCAGGCAATACTGCAACTGATAGGAAAACACTACTTCAATGATGCTTCCATTTCTGGAAAGGCCTCAAAATTAATCAGCATCTAGTTAACAAAGTAATGTTTGGTTTTGCCATTCAAATGACATAAATAAAATATTTTCATTAAAAAAAAAAAAAAAACAACAAAATAAACCTAATTCAGTTCTTTAGTAGAATGATGAACCACTCCATCCATAAAACAGCCTAAAGAGAGACAGAGGTAACAGGAGAGGATGAAGTCAATGGCTTAAACTTATCCTTTTGGTGACAGTGACAATAAAACTGAAAGATCTGCAAATTAGCTGACCCTGGAGGATGGCTGGGGAGGCCACTGCCACCTCCGCTGACATTCTTCCCCCACAGCAATGTTGGCCTTGTGAACCTCTGGCACTTCTCCTTGGCAAAGTCAGCTCCAGGACCATCATGTTGCTAGGCACGCTGCAACTGAGTTTGAGATCTGTTAAAAGGATATTCCCACCACGAGCAGTGGCTTGGATTGAGAGATACAGATCCTCAGCATTCAAGCAGCATTAAAAAAAATCCATGTATTTCTTTCTTTGGCTACAACTGTAATATGGTAAGATAAAACAGTTCCATGTTGAGAACCAACTGTGAGAGTGTAAGATCCGATGCATTTCCCATCAACTCGATATCCTGTTGCAACTACCTTTTTTTAATAGCTAAACTTAATTTTTCATATGCAAGATGAAATAGCTAATGATATAACTAATAGTTACATTGATATACTTTTCTCAATAGCCAATTTCTAATACTGACTGGTAAGTTTTTTTACCCCAAAAAGGACATTTTATTAGTTTTGCTGAGCCTGAAAACTAAGTGTGCTTATGAATATTCAGTTGTCAAACACTAATTAATTAAAAATAATTGTATAACAATATAAATGCTATTTTTATAAGGTTTTCGTAAACTGTATCTATGAAAGGTGGCTCATAAAGCAAAACACTCCAAACTTTTCAGTAGAGAAAGCACAAAGATTCCGCACAGAAATAAACCTGGCATGATACCTCATGCTTTACCAACTACAATTACAAAATAGATTCTTAAGCAGAAATGTAAGACAATAAGTAAACTTTCAAAAGACAGCGTTGTGCTTTTCATTACTACAGTTTTCTTTCCCTTTAAAGATTAGTATTTTAAGGAGCAACTCATTAGCCATTCCAGAAAATAAGGAAGCACATAGAATTTGGCGAAGAAAGTATTACTTTTCTGATACCGCTTTTGCTGCCATTACAAATTTTTTGACTTTTCCTTAGGCTGAAGACACAACATTACAAAAACCGTAATGCAGTCAACTTTGACATTGCCTCTGTTATACTATGAGGGTAAGTGTTCAAGAGAAATGTAATGGCACAACGTAATCTACCTGCACAAAGGCGTTTTATATCTATACATAAATATATATTTGTTTTGCTTACCTACTAGGCATCTCTCTTCACTTTAACCTTTTTATTTAATATTTTACATATGTTTTCTTCTCTTGGCTACTTTCTTTTTTCTTCTTTTCTTAAAAAGGAACCTAAAATTTTAGCGAATCCCTCAATGTATCTGTATATGGAGAGACTTTATTATCATCTATATTATCAACAATGATTTTATCATGTCGATTTCTTTGGTCAGTGTCTGATCACCTACTTACTAGGTACTTCATAAATCATAAAGATCTTTAAGCTTATGAAAATGGGATATGCACTTCAGATTCCAGCTTTAAAAGTCTCATTTTTTAATCAGATTTTCATACAAGAACATAAGACTTTACATAATGACAGAATGAAAATCAAAAGTGACAGATTGGGTGACTAGAATTTCTAGTGGGCTTTTTTTATCCATTAAAATGTCCAGCCTTATAATTTTGGAAGAGAATTTAGCACCAGCTGGAATCCTCAGACAGCATTAGTAAAACAATAACAAACCTCCCTCAAATAAAATTTTAAATTATGAGTTTAGAAAATATTTTCAAAAAATGAAACACACTTACTAAATTTAAAAATTCACATGACTGATCCCAGGTCAAATTCTGTCATCTTGCAAACAGCAAGAAGAAACGCAATATTTAACTCTACTGAGGATGTTTAATTTGACAGATTCCAGGAGACCAGGAGACTCGGATTTACAGAGAACAGGCTGAAGTGTGACTTTACAGCAACTGAAATTCGGGGTCCAGACAAGCAAACTGGCTTTCTTGCACCAACAACGTTAAGCCAATGTTTAAGAAACAAATCCCCCCAAAATGGTGAAGAACCTAGGAACGTATGACTTGTTTGCCTGGGTTTCTGGATTTCTACTATATTCTCGCTCCAACGACAGCCTGAGGAAAAAGCAAGTCTTCAGTCCCACCTGACAACTCCACAAGCTCAACACGATGGCATAAAAAGTATTGCTAACTCTGCCCTTTAGGGCAAGAAGCCGGTGGGCTAGTGAGTAAACCTTGTGCTGCAGCCTCTGAAGGAAAGCTCCTCTTTCTGATCTACTGTTTGCAGGCAATAAAGCTTCAGGTTGCTGTACATCAGCTCCATTTGCTGAGGTTATACAAGCAGGGTTCAACTAAGGCACTACTGATACAAATGAGTTAGCTTGTGTATTTCTACATACTTGTAGTTACAGTACCATGCTAACAACGCATCTACTGCCTCCAGGCTGTATTGCTTGATTTCAATAAAAGGACAGTTCAACTTCAAGCATTTTCTAGAACTTTTCTTGAATTTCAGGAGGTCCCATAGAAACCTGTTACGAGGAATGCCAAGGAAAACCAGCAGCAGTAAGCAGCCAGCTCTGGTGCACAGAAATAAAACTATTATATTGGTATGAAACCAGCCCCACGAGTTGTGAGAAATGAGATATTTCATTGCTCCTTGTCTGAGTCTTGCACGCTGAGGACCTACTAAGCAGGAAACAATGACAAAACAAAAAGCATCCAAGTCATCTTTGTAGGAAGAGAGGGGGTTACACAACCTTCTAAGAGCAGCAGTCAGCCAAAAAGAGCCTTCTGCAATAAACAGCAACTTTTCAAAAGAAGGCAGCAGACACATTCCTGTAGACATGGAGCATTATGAGATACGTGCAAAGAACACTAGTCATTTTTCCCGTAATATCTATCAGGGCTAATTGTCAGCAACAGCTCAGCTTAGCTAGAGCAATGCTTCAAGTCTATTTCAATCTGCTTTAAAGATTGTGCAATGCTAGAAACCAGCATATAAACGTTTAAGATGGCTAGTAAGCAGCTTTGAGGTTTGGATTTTAAACCGTTCACTCTTGAGTCCTAGCCCAAAAGAACTTTCACAGAGAACAGAGCGTAACATCAGGGAACTAAAGCCAAGGCTGGTTTTGATATACATAATACTACTTTATTCCATTGTTTCAACTTTCTTACAGGTTTAAAAAAATGTACAGGGGTTCAGAACCACCTCAACAGAACAAAGAATACATAATTAAGGGAGATCTAGAGTCAAACCACAAGTGTGCAAGCGTGGTTAGCTTCCATTACAAAAAGTAATAGGCACGATCTTTACATATGCATTTTGGTGAAAGAAGGAGTAATAGTGCAGTATTAAAAGGCACCAATAATCAATAATTGGGCCTTTCATAAAAGCCAATAACCATCTAAGAAAATTACATTTGGTTCAAAATAATAATTTAAATATTTTATTGATTGGCATGCATCTGAACCCCTGGCAATTTATTACACAAACCTAATGTGCGCCCCTGCAAAATAAAAAAAAGATTTCATCAGCGGACCTGAAAATCAGTTCAGTACAAAAGTAAATACCGAAGGTCTTTGCCTGTATTTAATACTGTCTTGTTCTCCTCCTCCAAGAAGACTTGTCTAACAAACAGCTATTCAACAACTGCACAGAAGTATTTCTCTTAAAGCAAGTGTAATTTTTTAATCCTGTAGCATTGACCTATTCCATGTGCTATGAAAACATTAGGCACAGACCACAATTTACGTTTTCTCTAAAAAAAATACAGTATGTGCAAGCTAGGTTCACACAACGGATTGACAGCTACAACAGTAAGCTATTTAGACTTCCCAAAGAAAAGGTTAGTTAGTTTTAATTTTCTAAGCAGTGATGCACACTGCTGTGTGCGATTATCATATTTGCATTAGGATTACCTGTGTAGCCAATAAAGGAAAAGCTTCAGTACACCCTAAAGGACACTACATCGATACTGTGTGCTAATTTAACAGGATCAAGAGAATGAAAGATTGAAGAAGTCATTGTACATGGGCAGCTGCAGTTACTCAGCCAGCCAGGAAGGGCCACTGCTTCTGCAGGAAGAACGGTTTGAAACTCAGTCTACCTCGTAGGTGCCCTCAAACTAAACCACCTGGATGTGATGGAATCTAGGAAAGCACAGTATGGGGAAAAAAGAGGGAAATGAGAGGGAGAGCGTCTGTGAAAGTTGTACCAAAATGTGCCATTTTATCCAAAAGCGTCATGCCCAGTGTAGCTTTTATGCACTGCAGATTGTTTGTACAACTGAAAATTGTACAAGATGTGAGCAGAGAGAGAGCTGATTATTAATCTGCAATATCTACTATAGTCCTCAGGTATATAATTTACGGATAGCCACTTACTGTGTTGTTGATTGTTTCCTCTTAAATATATTTAAATTCAGAAGGCTACAGTATATTCTGACACAAAGATAGTAAGACAGCTTTTCTACAAGGGGGAAAATATAAGGTAGTAACTAACTTATTTTATGAGGAACCTCCTCTGACGTGGTAGTTATTTCATGCCCTTTGGAAGATTTTTAGTTCTGACTTTCTTCACCGTCTCTGTCGAATTGCTCTCCTCACAATTTCACAAGAGCTATATTCAAGTTCAGCGACCCCCTCTTACAGCAACCTTTTCCTTCTCCGCAATCACTTTTAAACTCACTCTAACATTATAGCAAACTGTTCAAGTAAACATTTCTCTTTTGGCAAGTTTCCAGATACAGCAAATACTATCAAAACTCCGCGTTTGATTACATGCGCCAGTTTTCTTTAAATGGAGCAAGAATTAGCCCGTTTTCTTGGTTTAGGGTCCCGTACATCCCTGTCTTTCAAACACATACAAGATGAACATATTGTCTCTGAGAGTCTCCGCAGTCCCAGCCTGAAAACGCTGTTGGAGAGGCTATATATCACACAGTTGCAGAAACTATTGCTTATAGCAAGCCACGTTGTTAAGAAGGAAAGTGCTGGGTTTTCCAACACCCTAGAGCTCTCCAGCAGAAAGTATATGATATAAGGGAGCCACAGCATGTAGAACACACTAGTTATCCGAAACAAAACCATGGCATAGCGGCGATCGGGGCCGTGCCCAGTCTCCCCAGCAGCATCCACTTCATGGCTAGGAAATCGAGCTCTCCGATCATTTATCTCTTTGGTGTGCTGCCGGCAAATTTTAAAGATGTGGAAATACGTGAAACATATGACAAAGGCAGCAGGAGCATATAGTAAGCACACGATAAAGCCGGTAAAATAGGCATTAGTTAGCCAGGAGGTAGCACACCATTCAAAAATATCTCCATGGTAACCAGGTTTTCCCCAACCAAAAAAGGAAGGCAAGAAGATCAGACAAGAGTATATCCAGATCAAAATGATGCAGATTCTCAAGCGACAAGGTGTGACCAGTTGATTATAGGAGAGAGGCTTTGTTATAGCGAGATAGCGATCCACACTGATGCAAGCAAGACATGCCATAGATACGCTTTTGAGCACAGAGATGATATATCCAAAAACTTGACAAGTCAAGGACTCGTGGACACCTGTCGAGTAGTGGAGCAGTGACAAAGTAGGAACCAAGCAGCTAACTCCAACAAAAAGATCAGCATAGGCCATGGTCTGAATAAAATAGCTGGTGGTATAGTGATGCAGAAGTGGAGCACAGTGAAAAACAAATATCACGGTTAAGTTACCCGCAATAATTAAAAATGTTAGCAAGACAATAACAACTGTCTCAAGGATACAGATGTCAACTGCATTGTAGTGACCAAATCCAAGAGGGCAGGAGAGATGCTCAGATATGTTCGTAACACTAGTGCTCATATTCAGAGTCCTCCATTCAATCCATCGGGACTGGTTCATGTTTTGTGATTAGGGAACACTGCAATCTGAGCCTTAGCGAGCAGATGACCTGCTAAACAGCAGCTAAACTCTGCTTCAGCGTCTCACGATCTCTCTTTGTAGACACTGCCAGTGCTTACATTTGAGAGGATTACAGTCCCATAGCTGTTGATGCCTCCTCAGCATCAGTGCATCACCTCTGGCACACCTTAGCTTTAAGGAAAGAAAGAAAGAAGAAAGAAAGAGAAGGGGAAAGAAAAAAAAAAAAAAAAAAAAACAAAAAAANAAAAAAAAAAAAAAAGCCAGAAAGAGAAAGGCCACTGATCAGCTCCTCCAGCGCTCTTGACCAATCTTTAGCAAACACAAGGCACTTCAAAAACAAACAGGTATTGTGAAATAGGGAAATAAAAGCTGAAGAGACACATTCATTTCCCAGGGAAGGGGTGGGGGGAGATTTATCTCTGACTGCTTATTTTCCTGAGAAAGTCATTTACTTTGGAATATAATGGGGTGAGGGGGAGAAAGGGAAGGAGGAACCTCAGTACAGCTCAGGTTTCCTGGACCAGCAGTTACTGGAGATAATCTTTTTAATGCCTCAATTTAAATCACAGACTGATTGGAGAGTAAAGGAAAAAGTTCACCATCTAATGCTGTCTTTTCTGGCTCCGTTCAGGAGATGGTACTCCGTCTTATCCATGCTATTCATTGGAAAGGTAAGGAAAACATTTTTGTCAAGGTTAATTCCAATAGACTCACCACTGTTTGGGTATGAATAATGAATTTTATTTGGAGGGAGTTGGGTGGGGACAAGGCAGATTTGTCCTCTGACTCCCAAGAAAGAAAACATACATCTCGCATACAATGAGGAAGATCGTGTCTACTCATTTAAAAATGAAAATAATTTAAGAATAGAATTTGGAGACTTAGGTCAATATTCACAACTCCTTCAAACAGTTATAGTCCATTACAATTACGAATGCCAGAAGCATAATTCAAGGTCCCCACAGACAAAATAAATCCTCCTGAATTTAATTTCAGCAATGGCAATTTAAAATAATCATCTTTGGAAACTCTGCCATATCTGCTACAGTGGCTCAGTACCCAGGAGTTCATAGGTATATCCATGATATTGCTCACCTCTGTAGCTACACCTGAATCATTTCACAAACCCCCATACAACGAGAACAGAAACTTCCATCTGCATTCTGCTGTGAAGCTAATGAAATGCTGATTTGACTAGAAAAGCTGCCATTGTTTACTACTCCATTATTCTGTTACTCAGCTTCATCTTCTACGTAGTTTTAGGGTTTCTATATTTATTTAGATGATCAGCATAATAGTTGCTTTAAAAAAAATGTTCTTCTAACTGCAGGACATTACCTTGTTCATTTTATTCGCAGTTACGGAGAAAGCAAACGTTAGAGGAAAGCATCTTCTGTGTTCAGTTTTAAGTAAATGCTTGATTAGTTCAGGAATCATTAGGCAGGTAATTAATTGTATACAATCTTGCTTTCTGAAAGGCCCCTAAAATGTTAAAACCATCTTTAATCCTCGAGTTCCTGAGACTAGAAGACTGGCAGTGAGAATTAATGAATCCACATCAAATGATCTCCAAGGTCATTCAGATATTACGCTGGCATTTGCTTTAAGTCTCTTTAAAAGTACCAGAATCTCTCTGCTGGTTTTGATAGTCCTTGCTGTGTCTTCAGGAGGAATTTCAGACACTGGAAAAGCAAAATTCTCAATTCTGTTGCAGCAGTTTGAGAGAAAGCATTCTTTCTGGAGTTAATTTCCGGCCGTGCATCGCCACGCTGTAGGGAAAGTCCTTTAGATTTTGTAACATCCCCGAATATTTCCGGCTATTCACTCCCTTCGTCTATAAGCAACAGAGCACGTATAAAATTAGTACTTTCTCCAAATCTTTATTAAAGCAATATAGCAATCTTTCTCACCTACGCGCATCCTTATCAGCCGCTATGATGAACTGCTCGACAGGGCGAGTCCTAGTTACTGTGGTGCGGCTAGAGCCTCTGTCGCTATTTCTCTCCTTCCACATGAAATTATTGCTTGCACCTGAGGCCGCTCCTCCTCCTCCTCCTCCTCCTCCCCCCCAGCCGATG
>VZTL01000740.1:0-18267 GCA_013400535.1 Scopus umbretta
AGTTGTCTGGGACCTCCCCTGTTGACCTGGACTGCTCATAAATGTTGGAGAGTGGCTTGGCAAGCTCCTTCACCACCTCCCTCAGTACTCTCAGGTGGATCCCATGCAGCCCCATAGACTTGTGAGTGTCCAGGTGGTGTAGCAGGTCATCACCTGCTTCCTCCTGGATTATGGGCATTTATCCTGCTCTCCATCCCCATCTTCCAGCTCCTGGAGGTGGATACCCTGGGGACAACCAATCTGACTATTAAAGACTGAGGCAAAGAAGGCATTAAGTACCTCAGCCTTTTCCTCATCCTTGGTGGTAATGTTCCCCACTGCACCCAATAAAGGATGGATATCCTCCTTGCTCCCTTTTTGTTGTTAATGTACTTGTAAAAACTTTCTAAATTATATCTTACAACAGTGGCCAGACTGAGTTCTAGCGAGGCTTTTGCCTTTCCAGTTACCTCTCTGCTTGACTTAACAAAATACCTGTACTCTTCTTGAGTTGCCTGCCCCTTCTTCCAAAGGTGGTAAACTCTCCTTTTTTTTCCTGAGTCCCAGCAAAAGCTCCCTGTTCAGCCAGGCCAGTTGTTTTCGCTGCCGGTTCATCTTACGGCACATGGGGACAGCCTGCTCCTGCACCTTCAAGACTTCCTTCTTGAAGAATGCCCAGCCTTCCTGGACCCCTTTGCCCTTCAGGACTGTCTCCCCAGGGACTCTCTCAACCAGTGTCCTGAACAGGCCAAAGTCCGCCCTCTGGAAGTCCATGGTAGTGGTTTTGTTGACCCCCCTCCTTACTTTGCCAAGAATCGAGAACTCTATTGTATCATGGTCGCTAAGCCCAAGATGGCCTCCGACCACCACATCTCCCACCACTCCTTCTCTGTTTGTAAACAGCAGGTCAAATGAGAAACCTCCCCTGGTAGGAAACCAGTTGTGTCAGGAAGTTATCTTCCACACACCCCAGGAATCTCCTGTAGACTGTTTCCTGTCTGCTGTGTTGTATTTCCAGCAGACATCCAGTAGGCTGGAGTCCCCCATGAGAACAAGGGCTAGCGATCTTGAGACTTCTGCCAGCCGCTCATAGAATACTTCATCAACCTCTTTGTCCTGGTTGGGTGGTCTGTAACAGACTCCCAGCAGGATATCTGCCTTGTTGGCCTTCCCCCTCATCCTTACCCATAAGCACTTGACCCTATCATCACAATCGTTGAGCTCTGTACAATCAAAGCACTCCCTAACATACAGACCCGGACCAGCACAGGGCCACTCTCCACCTTGTACCTCCAGCCAGTGTTGTCCCTCCCTTGGGTGTGCTGAGCTGGTAGAGCAGAGGTCCTTCTCACTGTCTTATCTTGCCAGCATTAAAGATACTTTCCCTGGAGCAGAGGGTGCCATTACCCTTTTTCACAAATCAATGAGTTGAAGATAAGTCAGACACTGGCTCATTATTCTGCCTGTTGCACCATCATGCCTTGCAAGCCACTCCGCCCAGCATCTGCATTGAGCAGCTATATCTGGACAGGCTGCAGCCCCATCAAAGGGTCTTCAGAGACACAAAATGCAGAGAGCATCCATGCTCCAGAGAGCTCCAGCCCCAGGTAAAGTGCCTGAGGCAGTTAGAAACCCAATGCCTTCAGCTATTGTCCTGCCTGGCTCAGACAAGCTTAACCACAGCAGTTGCTGTGCTGTCAGGAGTCGGGGAACCTGGGCAAGGCTGGAGGGGATGTTGCAGTGATTGCCTCCATGGTGCATGGAGTTTTGCAGCCAGCTACGCAGCAGCTGAAGCACTCCTGCCTCCCTACAGGTCCCATCCCTGCCCCTGTGCTCCCCACAGCAGCAGGGTTCAGGTGAGAAAATATCTTGTCTTCGCAAGAAGCTTGATGGGCACAACCCCTGTGAGCCAAAGCCATGGCACACAGCTGGGGCATGGCAGAAAACTGGGATATGGTGGAAGGCAGGAGCAATGCTTTGTAACCAGCAACACAGAGCAGGAGAGGGGCTGCTTTCTGCACAGCTTGGATCTTCTTTGGCCCCTGTCCTACAGAGGTAGGGCATGAATCACCCTTGGGAGGTCATGGATGTATGTGGACCATGGGGACCCAAGATCTCCCAGTCAGTCACAGGGGAAAGAGGGATAGCTGTATGAACACAGTTGTAAATAGGGCACACACTGATCCTATTTTACCCAAGGACAGCTGCCCACAGAGCTGTCCCCAGCAAGCTGCACCCCTCTCCTTGACATCCTCCCTCTGCCCCCACCTGCCTACCCCACCTCTGTCCTCCCACCCAACAGATTAGGAATCTCAAACAATCACAAACCCTTCCTCCCATCTCTCAACCTGGCAGAGCAGAGAGACACCTGCATGGGAGCTGATGGAGAGGTGTAAGTTGAGCTCCCTGAGTGCTTGCCCACCATGGCTGTAACTCACTGTGAATGTCTGCCAGTCCTCCCTGGAGTTCCTCCAGAGGATGATGGTGGGGACACCAGGGATGCCCACAGGACCCGGGTTGCCCGGGGGGCCTGTCCGCCCCATGGCTCCAGGGTACCCCTAGGAAGACAAGGGCAGCTCCTTAAAACCAGCTAGGGGTTTAACAGTCAACACAGGCTGGACACAGGCTCTGACTCAAATCAGCCTCTGACAGGAGTCTGGGTCTAGGCACATTCCTGGGTTCAAACCAGCTCTTAAGATCTAAATAACCCCGACAACGGGGAAAGCAAAAGGAACGAGCTTCATATGCACACATCTGTGCCCAGACCCATCTAAATGCCACAGGTATCAAAGCTAATGTACACAGTACTGGCATGACTCGGGCAATGAAGTTGCCCCTCTACAGCTTGGAAAAGATGGAAACTGCAGTGCAAAGGTCATTAGAGGCACTCTTGCTGTTTTAGTGATGGCGAAACTGAGGCACCACCCTTAATCCAGAGCATCTCCAAGCATCTGTCAGTGCACTAGGCAATGTTGTGCGCAGCAGGAGACCAAGCTGTGCCATGCAGGCTGCTGTGCACCACGTTTCTGGAGCAGGAAGAGCAGCTGTGGGTCTGGCCAATGTGGTGCTGGAGGACAGATGTCTCTCCAAGGTGAGTTGGTGGACATAGCATGGGACTGGACTTTGGGACACACCAGCATCCATCCTCCAGGTAACCCAAGCTAAAGCTGCTTCATTTACTTGCTCTGCTGCCTCTGCAGAGCCATTAAGTGTCTCAGAGGAAAGACAGCAGCTTGTCCAGACAGTCAGCTTAGTCCTGAGCCTGGGCTTAAAATACCCTGTTAAAACAGTTCTTTCCTCTTCCAAATGCACATAAAGGGCCGCCAGACTGCAGCTTCAGAGGCTCACACTGCCCCCTTGATGAAAAACCCCTGACCCAACACAAACCATCCATGGTATTTGCCCTGGACCCTATGCCCCCATCCCACACATTCCTGTGTTTTCCTGGATACTCACTTTGTCTCCTTTGGGTCCCACCAGTCCGCGTCTTCCAGGACAGCCCTAAAAGGCAAAGGAGGAGAGCTGTGTCACCCCAAAGGAGGACCCCCCGCAACCAGGGGAGATTTCATTGTGGCTGGGTGACCAGTGCCATGGCCAGGGCCATCCTGGCCCCAGGGAAGCAGGAATTGAAACAGCTGATTCAGAGCAACCAGCAGCACCAAGTCTCAAAGAAACACCCTAAAGACCGGTGAGGTGGAAAGTGTACCCTATTTTATGCTGCTCTCTTCCCACCCTCCTGCGCTGGCATCAGAAAGCAGCTCTGCTCAGCCAGTTGAGTGGCATAATCCTGCAGCACCCATCACAGAAACGCCCCAGACCATATGGCTGGGGAGCAGGAGCACATTTCCTGACACCTGGTGAGGAAAGGCAGTGTGTTAGGAAAAAATCCCATAAAGCTGGATCACAGCCATACACCCAAGTAGTTTGGATGAGGATGCAAACATGTGTGGCTTGTGTAAGATCTGGTCTAGCCCACCTCTAGTCAAAAGTGCACATTCTGGCCAAGTGGCGACCCCACTTCAGAGCTTACCAAAGACATCTGTCTGGACAGAAACAAGCTCAGATGGGAGATCCTGGCTTTTTTCTATGAAAGAAAGCTACCTGGAAGATGTCAGCAGAAACTGATAACACGCCAGGCTGCAGCACAGTGTCTACCTGTGTGTCTGCTGCAGAGCTGCGCCTCCAACAGTTTCAATCACAGCGGCCGTTTTTGTTCTGAGCTTGCAGTCTTGGCTGAGCCCGGTAGCAAGCTTTGGAATCCACACTGAATTAACATCACCCCAACATGGACATGACTGCATCCCTGTGACCACTAAGGCAGCCCCACCGGAGCAGCAGCCAGTACTGACCTCACTGCCCTGTGCCAATGGGATGGATTAAAAGGCCAAGCTGCATGTCCAGAAACGGCTTTGCTTTGCCACGGAGGGATGCTTCACCAAAGGGACTTTGGCACCTAAAGTGCCCAGATCTGAAGCCCACAGGGCT
This sequence comes from Scopus umbretta, assembly GCA_013400535.1. Classification (NCBI taxonomy): domain Eukaryota; kingdom Metazoa; phylum Chordata; class Aves; order Pelecaniformes; family Scopidae; genus Scopus; species Scopus umbretta. Next base: position 4,465 of record VZTL01000740.1, read on the forward strand.
CCATTGCTCAGTTCCTCCTCTCTGGGGCCTGGGAGCCGTGCCCCTGAGCTCGGTTCATGTATGGCACAGCTGAAATTTGACGGCATCTACTCCTCTCCCTTAAGCAGCTCCCAAGCTGATGTCATTTTGTGCAAACCAAAAAGAGCAATTCAGAGCACCGGGGACAATGAACCCAAGGGCTGTAACATTTCAGGAGAGAAAAATGAAAATCAGTCCAAGATATCTCATCCAGAAGGCAGCCAGTGTTTTGCCCTGCAAACTGCACGCAGCACCACTCCGCAGCACCATCCCTCCTCCCACGGCATGATCCAATGGCTGCAGCCCTGGGTGCTGCGTAACAGCGGATGGCTCCTGGGAGGAAAGCACAGGGAAGGCTTTGCATTTGCCTGTTGCCTGAGTTCATGCTGTCCCTGACACCAGATGCCTCCAGCAGGATTCAATTTAAGCCTATGAATAGAAACCACATCTCTGCTCCTGAACAGCCAGTGCTAAGTTTGAGTAACAGAAACCAAAAAATAAAAATAAAAGCCTGTGGGGAGGTACTGACAGCTGGGAACCCCCACGAAACACTGTCTATGAAAGCCAAGGAGCTTTTGAATACTTTTGTATACTGGCAACACAATGAAATCCCTGCAAGGAGGATTAGCAAGATCATAAAAATCAGCAGCTTTTAAAGTACAAAACAATTTCCACTTCTCACAATGTGTTGGGTTTTTTTCCCCACCGATCTCCAATGCCTTACAGTGGACCATGACTAGGATGGGAACTGAGGGCATGCGATCTGCAGTGTCTGTAGTCCATAAATGCCCTGAACACCATTAGAGCATGGTCAGGATTTGGCAGGATGATAAATAAACCTCCATCCACACCTCCCAACTGGAACAGCTACTCAAAGTGTTTTTGCAAAGGCATAAAAATCTCCGAGGGTAGCAAACCTGATGTACACAAACCTGCACTGAGGGAGAGGACCCATCGCGTGGTGGGGCAGGGCTGGAGGTCTGTGCCCCGCTGATTTCCCTGATCAACACTGCCAGTGAAAGAGGAGGATAAAAACCCCACAAGTGAAAAGGTAGATGCTAAAACCCAAATGTCCAAATCTTTCCTCTAAGAATAACGAGAGATGTCACCTTCAGACACCCACCCTGCCTTGTACCCAGGTCCCAGTTGCAAGGCTGCCCGTGGTGATGCAGTAAGAGGGTGAGCCACAAGCCCAGCACACATCACCACTGCCAAAAACAGAGGTAAGGCAAAGTGCCATTCCCAAGGGGAAACCCCAAATTCCTTTTAATGAAGTTTTCCAACACAAAGGCACTGCTTCTTTGGTTTCCCTTCCACAGGATGCATTTAAACACACAATGTCCATCACACCTTTGCTGGCATCATTCTCTTCCCTCTGTAAAGGGGCAAGGCATGGGACATGGCAGCATCAAGGTGTGTGGGTATGAATTCAGGGTGCCCAGCAGCCCCAAAACAGGTTCTACGTGCCCAGACCCCCCAGGACGGCTGAAGAGTCTTGGTGGGACAGAGACCCAAGGAGGCAGGAGGTCCTTTGGGGGCCAGCAGGAAGGGCAAAGCTCGCCTACCCTCAGCCCTGAGGAGCGGTGACAAAACATTGTGAAAGGTTGTCAGACAGCACATAATTTTAGCTAAAATAATAGCTCTAACTGTGCTCGGTGTGTGCTGCTGCAGAGCTTCAAGTCTTCCCCCGCTTGTGCCAGCATCTCAAACCCAAACTCCTAATGCTGGGGTGGAGTTGCCTGTACCTGTGTTTGCACCCAGGATGCTCATGACCAAAAGAAAACCCATCTCAATGCTTTCTATGGGGGAAAAAGCAATTGCCTCCCAGCTGGATCCCCTCCTTGCACTGCCTCCCCTCCTGCTGGCTCACAGCAGGGCTGTCAAACGCCATGATGTTTCCCCCACTCCTGGGATTTTTTCATCCTTCAGCATCTGTTCCTTTTGCTATTCTCTTCTGTTTTTGCAGGCAATAGCTGCAGCAGCAAGGAGATGGCTCAAGGGGGATGCTAGCAGTCTCAAATATAACTGTTATCCTATGAAGCCTGGCTCATTGATGATGAATTTAGTGCCAGGTCCCTCAAACAGCTGTAAAAACAGCAGTGTGGAGACCTGCCCTGCAGCATCCAGATCAACGCCCAGGGCAGCCCCAAGCTCAGGGCATCCCAGATGGCTTGCATGTGGGTGTCTGCCCGGGGGGAGGAGAAGGTGCCTGTGGTCACTTCTGGCAGTGAAATGCAATTTTCTAGAGGAATTTTTCAGAAAATTTAACCAAAGTAGGGAAATCAATTTGGCAGAAGAAATAAACATGGGAAAATACGTAAAAAACATTTTTTCAGCCACTTCTCAATGAAGAGTGATGACTTCTCTAAAGATTTTTCTATTCTAAGTTTACTATTTTTTTTTAAATTCCCCTTTTTCATCTACTACAATGAATGAATAATCTGAAAAATAATCAAATCTTATTTCAAGACAAATTCAATGCTCTGCTTTGAACCAGCACAAATTTTGAGTGTTGCAGTGATAGGAAAGCAAGTGACAGTGGGGGGGCTGTGGGCTGACACCTGGGCTTTGCTGTGGGGACAGGGACTGAGGGAGATGCCTTGGCCCTGCTCTGAGCCCCTCAGCCTGCCTTTGGGTAGGACCGTGGTGAAATGAAAGCTGACAACGTGGTTAAATGACTTGAGACCATCTCTAGGGCAGGGGGGATAAGGGAATCATCATCTCCCCTCCAGTTGCTAGTTGTGTTTCTTCAGGGACATCAAAAAACCTCCTCGCAGGGCCAGGGTTGTGCACAGCCCCATGCTGCCTGCATGGAGGAGGTGTCTCTGCCCAGTTTCCCACAGCAAGGTGCTGGCACCACAGCTCAGTAGCTTGCACCCACCACCCACTCTGGAGGGGAAGATGCACCACCAGCCATGCCTCTGCTCCAGCAGCCATCACCTCTGCCACTCACCGGCAGCCCTGGTGGTCCTGGCAGCCCCGGTGGTCCTGGCTTCACATGACCCTGCTGCCTGTGTGCCACCAGCAAGATGAGGTGTCCTGGATGGACAGTGCTGTCCCCGAGCCCTGGGACAGTGGGGCTGACTGCTACTGGAGGATGCTCTGGGACACCTGCTGCTGACCCCGTCCCCGGGGGACCTTTGGGCATGTTTCCTTTGGGGGAAGCGGCCTGACGTGCCGATGGGGAGACCTTGGAGAAGGCAACAGGCACTTCCAGGTCAGTGATGGCATTGCCGGGTTTGCTGGGCAAGAGCCGCCGCTGGGTGCCCGCATCGCCTGTCAGCTTCTCCGTGGTGATATTCTCCTCCCGGGGGTCGGAGACACTCTCTTTCTTGGCTGCTCTGTGTGTTTTGGTGGAGGGTCCTGGGTGGATAAAAGCACCATCAGGTACCCAGGCATCATGACGATACACAGGAGAAATGGAGAAAACCATGACTATGGACTCACCTGAGCTACCAGCGACCCATGGGCTGCTCCTGCCAAGCCCTGGCCTGCCAGGGCCAGTGATTTTATTATAGGTGGAGTTCAACAGCTCAAAGCCTTCATCCTCAATAGGAATGCTGCCCTCCTCCTCCTCAGTGGACGGCATCTCAGTAGCAGAGAGTGAAGTCAGGGTGCTCCCATCAGGCTGAAGGTTGAGAGTCTCTTGGGCATCCTCCCATGTCCAAGGTGGCCCCCGGGTCAAATCTGAATCAGTGGGTCTGGAGTCCTGAAAAGGAAGAAGGAAAAAGATGAAATATGAAGTTTTCACTTTTTTTTCCTCTGCCTGCTCAACACACTTTGTACTACTTCATTTCCCACAGACATTAGAGCTGATGGGGGACACAAGGCAGCCCAGGGCTTCTGAGCCCCAGGCAGGAACGTCCAAGCTCCAGTGAAGTATGTCAGTGATAGGCAGGTCAGTTCAGCCACCTACAAAACAAAGCTCGCCCTCCACAAGGGACACATCCCAGTTCTCAGCATGGACCACACTAACATGAAGCTCCTTCTCACGGTCCCACTGCAATGATCCCCCCACAATTTTCTATGCTGGAGAGGCATCGAGAGAGGGGCCTATAGGTTAATGACAGAAATCCAAGCTTGAGAGAAATTATTAAACAATCAAAGCAAATGCATAGAGTTACACCAGGGATTGGTCTGCCCCTTCAGCCTTTGATTTTGCTGCTTCTACATGCAGGGGGAATGGTACAGAAGCTTGCAGCCCCTACCACACATCTTCTCCCTGGCCAAGTAGCTGCAATAACACTCCTAGCAAACCTCTAAGGGTTGGAAAGGGAAGGCAGATGCAAGCCCAGGTACAGCCTCCTGGATGCTTGTGGTAAATTAATTTAAGGCAATGGCTCTGTCTTCAGCTGCCACACTAAATGGTCCCTGTGGGACAGCGCAGGTTGCAATGGCTTTTTCAGCCCTACAACTACCAGCAGAGCCCAGGCACTGACCATGAACGGAAGAAAACGGCAATGTTGATAGAAATATCTATACTCAAGATGAAAGCACTGAATATGAAAAAAAAGTTAAACTTTAGAGAGTTTACCTGCATCTAAAATGTACATTGATTTACATCCAGCACCAGTATAAGTGTCTCAGACTGGGCTTGCACAGTGAGCCACATGTGCACAGACCTAGGGTTGGGTTGGTTGGTGGGTGTGAGGGACCTTCACCTCTCCTGTTAGAGCTGGCAACATTTCCAGCAGCCCCGCACGCTCACCACCCCCGGCTCAGAGCTTGCTCTCCACTCCCACTGAGCTCCATGGGGCACAGACAACTTGGTGGATGGCACCAAGAAGAGCTAGTGGGATCTCAGCCCTGGCTGGTGGCTCCTTGGTGCTGGTGCCATGCCGCTGATGAAGAGAGAGTCTTTGAGAAGTCACTAGAGGGAGATGCAGGCCCATGCTTGCCTTGTGGGTCTACGGAAGGAGAGCAGAGAGGTACAAGCAGACATGGAGCATCCTTCACATCCTATCTTCTTTTGATTGAACCTGTTACTTGGTTCTGATTCTTCTCTGCACCATGGACACAAGATGTATGCTCGCTTGAGAGTACTATGTTGGATTTGCATGAACAGCAAGTAGAAAAAACAACAATTTCACTGCCAGAACTGGTGATTCTGCAGGTAAGGACCCAATGGTATGGGTGGGTCAGGGGAGCCAGCTCCAGCCAAGACTCATTTCTGGAGGGCCCTGGGAGGCAGAGGAGCTCCAAAGGCAGTAGGAGCTGCTGAAGCCTTTGCTCTGCTGCTGGATGCCACGCCATCAGATTGGAGATTTCCAAACTCTCCCCATCCCAAGTGGGGAGGAAAAGTGAAAAATCTTCAATTTTCAAATGTTAAATTTGAATAGTTTATTTTAAAAACAGCTGAAATGCTTTGCTCTCAATTGTGAAAACTTTTTTGGGGGTGTCCTGTCTTTGTTTATTATATCTAATTTGTTAGAATTTACTTTGATTTCCAGCTTTCATGCACAAGCGATTTTGTGAGTTAAACCCATCTCAAATGAGAAAAAAAAAAGTGGGTTGTTTTGTTTTTTTTTTTTTAAATATCAAAATGAAGTATTTTGACAACATTTTTTTCCCCTCCAAATCATACCCCAAACAGACTTTCCCCACAAGAAGTTCGATCCAGGGCAAATCAGGATCCTCCTAAAAAATTATCAGTGCAAAAAACTACTGCTGATAATGCAACCTCTGGACACCTCCACAGAGCATCTCCACCCTCACACCCACAGGAGGAGGATGGCCAGGCCCACAATGCACCCATTTCCATTGGTCCTTCTGATGTTGCAGTAGGTAAATATACAAGGGGTATAACTAAGACTTTGTGTCAGTACCAGAGGAACCCACCCTGGATCACATCCAGATCTCATGTTACCTGACCCGTGGTGCTCTCTAATCCCTGCAGCTGCAACTGAGAGTGGCTTGGGGCCAACCACCCCTGACTCTTCTTGAAGCCGTAATACTCACCCAAACAGATAATATTTTTCCGAGCCAAGACAGGGTCTGAATATAGAGGGTTTTGGGAAAACAGGAATATTCCCACTTCCTTGGTCCTTTGCACAAATTTGTCACCCCACTTGCAGACAGACTTGACCCCCCAAAGGGAGAGGCAATGTCAATGTGTTGGTGTTACTCTGCTCCTCCGGCCAGCACTATGTCCCAAGCCAAGGTACAACATTCCTCTATCACCAGGATTTTTATGCCCCAAATGACATCAATAGCCATATTTTTAAAGAATGACGTCTAGGGTAGGTATGAAGTAGGCAAGTGACAACCTAGCACCAAGGAATAAAAGCTGAGAGAGATCAGGATCAGGATAAGGCAGAAAAGACAAAAAGCAAAGGAAACAGAGATGGCAAGTGAGGAAGCAAAGACTGGAGGTGACCAGCCAGCCCCTCTTTCCCCAGAGACCTCTAATGAGGACCTGTGGTCCTGCCTTGCAGACAGGAAACCACTGGATGCAACTGAAGGGTAAAATGCATAAAACAGGAGAGAAGGGTGGACTTGGAAAAGGAAAAGATTACGCTAATTCTGAAAGGGAATTTTTTCAGTGTTAGGAAGCTCTTGAGGCCAGATCCTGTAATGCCTCTTCCACTCCATTGCTGAACAAAACTGCCAGTGGAGAGGAACAGCCCCTGTGCTCCAGGAACATGAGCTTGCTGATCCATGGCTGTGCTCACCAGGGGAAAGCAAGCCCCTCTGGAGGAAGAGAGTAGCATGGGAGGACACAGATCCCAGCCTTCTGGCCATCCACCTCTGCCAGCTCCCTGAAGAGAAATTCTCCAGCTTCATCTGCAGCCAGCTCCCTTTAGCCAGCTTTAGCAATTAGATGGTCTCACATTTTCCTTTGGGCACTACCCAGCCTGCAGTTCAATCACCAGGCGAGCTTGTTACCATCATAGTCCTGAAGAGCAAAGCAAGATAAAGACTGTGTTTCCTAAACGGCACCCAGTGTCTGGGTAAAATTCAAGGACATCAAGAAAAGTAAGCGGCAAAAGCTCTGCACAAAGTCATCAGAGCAAAGCACCTGAAGGGGACACGTTGCAGTAAAGCAGTTTTCATTGAGAGAAACACTAATGTACAACAAAGGAGCTTGCAGTGTTTGGAACAAATGAAAACATGCTACTAATTAAATCACAGTGGTTTTGCTGCCTTCAAAGTGGAGGGAATTCAAGCTTCGAATCGTGAGAGCAGGGAAGCAGCCAGTGCTGCTCATCTGCAGCACAGGCAGGCTGGACCTGGAGCATTACAGCAAGCTCTCGAGCATGGCCAGCTGGCACATCTCTGCACTCCCCCAAGTGTCCTGGCCAGCTTGTGCCCTCTGCTCAGTGACATGGGAGCCTGGGAAGCTGTTGGTGGCGGTCAGTCTGAGGAAGCACTTGCAAGCTAGGCAAAAGTTACCACATGGACACACTCTGCACTGAGTTAGAAGAATTGCACTGATTTTTTGTTTTGGTTTGGTTTTTTTTTTTTGTGCTACAGCAGTTTTCAGCCAGATCAGGGAGCTGCACTGACCTGCCCTGCAGTTCACAGAGCACAGTGCTGAGCATGGCACTGCTGGGAAAGGGATCTTGGGGCAGGACAAGCCCTTTCCCTGCCACCCTTAGATCAGCATCAGCTAATCAGAAACTCCACCTGGAACATAACACCTTTCCAGCAGAAGGTCCTGTAGTTCAGCTTAAGCTGTTCACAAACGTTAGAAAATACCTAAGGAAAGAGCATTCCTCCCCTGCATAGCATTCACACAGCCCAGAGAGCAAATCAGCATAGCCCCTGCCATTCATGTTCACCTCTAATCCTACAGCCTTTCTTATGGAGATAATATTCAAATCTCAAGAAAACCTCAGAAATCTGCTCATCAACCACTTGGGCATTTTTTGAACCCCAAAGCTTTTGGAATAGGGGGTGAAGCCATGCAACATTTGGTGAAGGTGAGGATAGAGCTGCTGGGCATCAACTTTACCCACTGTGAGGTCGGATTTGCAGTCCCCTACAGCAGTACAAGCTCTCAGGACGATGAGGTAGGATCCCTCAGTTCTTTCCCATCATGCACATTATCAGGTATATACCTTCCCTTTCCTTATACTTGGGTCCAAGGCAAAACAGGGCTGTGAAACTAAAGTTGAGGAAAGACAGAAACCTACCTTCGCCATTATAGCTTTCTCCCTGCATCTTCATTTTGTAGCACCTTCACACACAGCATAGTCATTTCTTTCCTTTTTCCTTGCCACACAACACTACCGACCATAGGGGAGAGGGATCCCCAAGGGATTAATGACAATTTGTGTTAAAAGCAGACACTATTCATCCAGGCTAGCCCCTACATAGCCACACAATGCAGAGACCATCCCACATCTGCCTGCCGATATTCATCAGCACCCTGAATTAAATTAGTCTTCTCAAATGTATCAGAATTGATGGATTCAATTACCAAGGGTAAAACGTTTTGAAGGCTCCTTCAGTGTAACATATAAGCCAGATTTCAAATCCAGTTAAGAGCTCCCTGGTCATTAGCTTTAACTAACTTGGTTTGTGGTCCTGTTTCTGTTTAAGCAGGATGACTGGGAGCTGGCAGTGGTCAGAGAAGAGCTGTAACACAGAGACTCTAAAACAGCACTTTTTTTTTTTTTTTTAAACTAATACCATTAAAAAAAGGAAACCTAGTTTATTTTACAAAGTCCTTTCAGGCAAAAAGTCAAATAGAGCGCTGCAGAAAAAGCGTTCTGGCTAAAACTTGACTCCATCATTTCTACATCTTAAAAACAGTTCAGCTGTTAATTATGAGCAACCACATTCCTTGCAAAGTAACCTTCCCACAGAGGGTGTGAGAGGAGCCAAAGGGGAACCAGAGGGACCTGCAGGCAGCTGGTTCACCCTCAGCCCCACACAGAACCTTAGGGCTGATCCCCTGCCCACTCCCAGCCATGCCCCAGCAAGGAGCCCTGTGGCCACCTTGGGAAGGGGACTGTATGGCACAGGGCAGACTCAGGGACTTTGCAGACCTATAGACAAGGTGCCCTAAGCTCTACCCACAAACCACTCAATAGACCCACAAAGCTCATGCTTGGCCATAGATATGATTGCTGTCCATCTTCCCAGCACCCAGCTCCTGTGGCTTGTCTGGGAGGAGTTTCCGGATAGTCTAAGATGCTAATTGCTTCTCTCGATGCACTCCAATTAGCAGCCACTAGCTCACTTTCTTCCATGAACAATACAGTCCACAGACGGCATAATTTGTTAGCAAACCACAGCAAAACTGGCAGCAGCTCCATACCACCCGCTCCAACAGCTGTCCAGCAAATATATTTAACATTATTTGTAAGCCTCCAACTCCAACAGCTGGGAGTCTGGAGAAAAGCATCTGAAATATGAAAGGGGATGAAAACTCATTTCAGCGGGATGTGGAGGGAGCTCATTTACCTCCCCATCCTCCTTCTGGCACAAAGGAGGCTTAGAGGCAAGGACCAGGCATTAGATGCTCCTCCACAAGCCTCCTCCTGCAGCCACACAGCCACACACAGTAATTAAACCCTCTGCAATCCCAGCTGCATGATTAAATTTTGGATTTGGCACATAGTAAATTCAACACGAAATGAGAGCTGGTGGGGGCAGGGACTTGGCCTATTTGTAAGTTCCAATTGAAATAATTTTAAAAATGCACTCCTTCCTGGTTAGCTGCATTTTTGCTATTTCTAGTCCTGTTTTGTAGTAGAGGTGTAGAGGACCTCTTCAGCCACCCCCTCAAAGAAAATTTCTTGGCTTTTTATTTTGTAACCAAACTTTTCATCCATGAACAGACCTGCAGCAATGCAGGATATTAAGAAAGAGCTTTTCAATCTGGAAGTGAAAGTATTTCATTTGAGGTGGAACAAAACACAGTGCTGAACCCTGCTCCAGGCTGCTGTGACCTGGGTACCAGGATCTACTGCAGGTTCCCGTCTCCCAGGGCAGCCAAGCCACCCAAAGATGCAGGAAACTCCACAACAGGCATTTTCTCCTTTCATTTAATTAGACACTGACATCTTTTTGGGGAAAATAGGGGCCTTCCGCTTTCAGACTCCATCCTGGAGACCATGGATGACATCACCATCTCCCACCCCAAACCCCCAAGCGGGGCACACAGCTTCAACTGAGCCAAGCGGGCACCCACCAAGACCTGGGCTTGCAGGAGACCCATTGACTTCACGATGGCCCTGCTCTCACCAGGACCTTCCTTCTAGCCAAGGCCTTTGCTAATAATTAACAGTAAATTAAGGAAATAAAAGTGCCCAACAGAGTCATAAAAGGGAGGATTTGGGCACTGGATCAAAAGCATGCACTGGCCAAGGGGGTTGGGGAAGGTGCAGAGGGTGGGAGCAGCTCAAGGCTTTCCCACTGCAGGGATTCATCAGTTTCACAAAGGACAAGGATGGACAAGTTCAAGGCATGAGCTACTACAGCAAGAGAAAAGCCTCACTGGATGATTTCGCATTCCCTGCTCCATGAAGAAGAGATCACACACAGAGCCAGCTGAGTGCATCCATCTCTAAAACAAGCACCAAGGCACAAAATCCAGGTGTTTACTGCACAAGGATCATCTCCAGGGTGAGCAGTGGCCTGTCCTGGTCCCCAGGACCGACAGGCCAGGAGGTGCTGGCAGGTTTTTCAGTTTTTTTTCTCATTTTCTCATCTGTAGCACTGGCTGCTGCCACGGAGACTGCACTTGGATTTCCATGGTCTGCTATGTGAATGCCTGTAGCAAGAAAGCTCTTAAACTCAAAGGACTGTTACACAGGTGTCTTTTTGTTTTTTCATTTTGATGTCAAACTGCTAAAGAAGAGAAGCCATCTGATACCTAGATGTACCTTGAAGTCCCAGGCAAAGAGTCTGCAAGGGTCCCATCAAACCCATTAAAATAAATAAGCAGAGGCATCACTCCACTCAGGAAACCAGAATAGAGGTTTCTAAACACGCTCCCTTCACACACCACCAGTAGTAGACATCCTCAAACTGTTCCCCCAGAGATGCTGACCTGTGCTTGTAAAAGCTTGCCTGAAGGCACAACAAAACTGGGTGCCTGACGCAACCAAGCCTGCCCTGATATCACCTGCCATCCTACAAGCCAGGCCTCCACCCCAGCCTCATTTAGCTGGAAGGAGGGTTTGCTTGAGATTTGGAGCCTGCATCCATGCAAGTGCTCATGAGCATCACCATGGTCTTCCCTGCCCAGCCATGGTGGTGTGATGAGCGCTTAGAACCACAGAGGAAGCCCTGCTACCAACAAAGGTCTCCTGCAAAGTCTGAGGAACCCCTTTGGAGAGAGCCTCAACAACCCTGTTCCTCATTTATACACCCCAGACAAGCCCCTAAGAGGGGGACAAATCTCAGCAGGGGTATATAACCACCTGGGTGACTTGCTGCAGGACAGCAGCTCCTTTGAGGAGAGCAAGGTGAATATTATTTGTTCTCTGTGCAGCAGTTCCTGGAGGGTATAAAAACTACGGCCATTTCTTTATGGGTTGAAATAAGAAACAGTTGGGTTTTTTTCTTCCAAAAATTAAGTTGCAAAGTAGTATAGTTTTGATGTTACATTTTTGTTGCTTTTGGCGGTTCTTGGATTTAAAACAGTCTTGAAATATAGCTCTGATGGTGAAAAAAAAAAATTCAAAGTACTTCAGCTTTCCAACATGACCTGTATTTCTCCCTCTAACCAAAAATTTTGCCAGTTTTGACCCCAGCACTAATTTCCTTAAAACACATTTTGCAACAAATGAAGACACAGTGTTGAAAAGTTTCAGCTACAGCTGCTTGTAAGAGAACTTAGTGATCTCATTCTGTGCATCTTAAAGAGGGAAATTAACGAAAGATATGAGCACCTCTGTGCTCTGCAGGGCATCGTGGAGGCTGGACGATTAAGCCTAAGAAGCACATGGACATTATCATCCAGAAATGTGTAATGAGGTGGGGAGGTGATTCTGCCGCTGTACTCTGCTCTGGTGAGACTTCACCTGGAGTACTGCATCCAGCTCTGGAGCCCTCGGCACAAGAAGGACATAGAACTGTTGGAGCGGGTCCAGAAGAGGGCCATAAAAATGATCCGAAGGCTGGAGTACCTCTCCTACAAGGACAGACTGAGAGAGTTGGGGTTGTTCAGCCCGGAGAAGAGAAGGCTGCGGGGAAACCTTATTGTGGCCTTTCAGTACTTAAAGGGGGCCTACAGGAAAGATGGGGACAATTTAGCAAGGCCTGTTGTGACAGGACAAGGAGCAATGGTTTTAAACTAAAGGAGGGTAGACTTAGACTGGATATAAGGAAGAAATTTTTTACAATGAGGGTGGTGAAACAGTGGAACAGGTTGCCCAGAAAGGTAGTGGAGGCCCCATCCCTAGAAACATTCAAGGTCAGGTTGGACGGCTCTGAGCAACTTGATCTATTTAAAATGTCCCTGTTCACTGGAGGGGGGTTGGGCTAGATGGCCTCTAAAGGTCCCTTCCAACCCAAAGCACTCTATGATTCTAAAAATCATTTGACAGGCAGAGGACAAAGGGAGGCCTGGGTTATAAAGATGCTGGAGTCCGTGTTTTGTGAAAACAATTCTGCATAGCCAAAGATTTAAAAGCCAGTTCTTCAAAGGTAGGTCACCTGTGGATAAGACATCCATGCACAGCTGGCATCAAGTGAGAAAGTGTATGGTGGGAAGCCAGGACTTACAGCCTGAGCACAGTCCTCACTTTCCTAAAACACCAGGTTTAAAGGTTATTTTTACCAGATGCCCAGATATTATTAACCACAAGCTGTGAGGCACTGCAGGGGCAGGAGCTGAAGCATTCAGGTATTCAATAGGTGAAGCCAGTGCAGAATAAATCCGTAGGACACACACCAGCCAGCAGATGCCTAGTCCCAGCGGGAAACCAAGGTCTAGCCCTGGCAGCCTGTACTAACACAGCATTGAATTCCTACACATTGTAGACCAGCATTTTTTTAACTCAACTTCACTGTCTGGCATGGGAAAGGTCTATACTGGAAACTCTCATCTGGTGAGCTCAGGGGAAACAGGTCTCTAAGCTACAAGTTCCTGGTCTCTTAGGCACAAGTAATCACAACTGAATTATATAGGTTCTGTGTAAACAGAAGAAAAAGCCAAAATCAATAGCATACATGCTTGCTCCTTTAAACAGGCAAAATTTAGAGAAGAACCAGCTGAGAAAGACAAATTGGGAACTGCTTTAAACAGCTCAGGAGTTGTCTGAAAGCATGAGAGTCGAGGCAGAAGGCATGTGGTCTTAAAACCCCCAGAAAGTAGATATGGGAAGTGGGGAATGAGCACAAATTGAAAGCAGCCATTAAGGATGATAAAAGAGAAGAAAAAAGGAATTGGCATGTGATAAGCAATGAAGAGTCTATGATTTGTAGAAAAACAATTTGAACAAGGAAAATAAAGACAGGAGAAATCTGACCAAGCCATCCCTCGTTACAGCAAGGGGTCTGCATCGTTGCCCCCTGCCACGTGGAAGCAGCCGAACCGCTAGCAGCGGCATGGGAAGACAGAGCTGGAGAAGCCACATTTCTGTCCATGTTTGCGAAAAGCCAGATGACATAACCAGATGACAACAAAATACTTTTCATTCCAGAAGTGACAAGGAGGAGGGATTTCTCAATCACATCCAGATAATTCAAACTAAAAAGCATTAAAATAGCAGGCGCTCCCAAACATAAGCACTGATTTTTCAATGTGGCTCAGAAAGCTGAGGAAGCTCCAGGGGACTGGGAAAAGGCTTTATGTTGTGCCAATATTATAAAAAAAAAAAAAAAAAA
>VZTL01000740.1:18296-55734 GCA_013400535.1 Scopus umbretta
AAAAAAAAAAAAAAAAAAGGCAAACAGGAGGCCTTGAGCAATTACAGACCTCTTCCCTCAAGCCGAGCCGAGCAAAATAACGGAGCAACTGATATGGGGCTCATTAATAGAGAAGCCACAGATAATTTAATTAATGCCATGGTTTTGAAAAGAGTTGCTATGTAACTAACTTGGTATCTTGCTGAGAAGATTAAGAGCATTTTGTTGACAAAGATAACAGTGTTGATGTAATGATGCTAGACTTCCGTAGGGCTTTCGAGTTACTACGGCTTGATACCATGATCCAAATGGCAAATGGGTTAAAACCCAGCTTGGAGCATATCTGTCTACAGGAGCCCAGACAACTAGTGTAACATGTTGCCCTAGTTTTCAGCTAGGTCAGGCTAGTTAAAATGTATTTCAAAGCTCAGTGTCTTCTCTCAGGAAACACGTTTTTGTTAATAAAAACCACTTCTATCCAACACACAAAGGTAGAGTATGATTTAGAAGCTCAATATCAGAGAATGAAAATTTTAAACTATTTTTTCCAGCACATCAAGCCCCTGGAAAAGGCTTGGTCATGGGAAAGTTGAAAATCAAGGCTGGACTCCTTGCTAAGCAAGCTGTACTGATTTAAAGGAGGAATAATTGCCAGGAAATCCTATGGGCTGCATTCAGCAGGTCAGACATAATTATATTTTTGGATCTGCAGCATCCACAGCAGGAATCTGAGGAAGAGAAACCCCTTCTGCTGCTCAACACAGCCTCCCTCTACTCTGCACCAGCCCTTGCTTCCTTGGGGAGGTGCACAGGGCTGCAGCCCTCAGCTCAGGCATCACTCCATCATTCTGCAGTTGCTTTGGGCCAGAAGTTCAGAATCTCATGTGCAGGAGACATTTACTCAATCAAAACTGGAATAGCTCATCCCAGTGATCCCCTATATCACTGCTCTGTGTAACCAAGGGCAGAAATTTTTGCTCGCAAATTTCATCTGTGGCATTCAAGTTCTGGATCTGGGAAGTAAAGACATTGTAAGTCTAAATAATAAACAAGATAAATTATTTCTTTTTGGAGGTCCATGTGAGATGCCTCAGCATTGCCCTGTTTTCACAGGGGGGTGGTCAGGGCTCCCTGGGATCCTACCCAGGCACTCAAACTGAAGCAACCCAAAAGCCTGAACAACCCTGCAAGCTCCACACCCAGGGGCCACATTCAGATTGGAAGGACTCTGAAGGACTCTCCATGCTCCCCGCCGCACTCTCAAATGGCACAATTGCCTCTCCTCCATCAGCCTTTTCCAAAGCAAAAGCAGAGCAAAAATGATTTCTAAGTGACCCTCAGGCAGAGACCAGACCTGCTGGTACTGCACACAGGAGACATGGCTGCCCCAAGCACACAGCCATGAACCTACAACAGGACACGAGACACTGGTGGGAAGTACAATGCCGCATGAAGTTGCTCAAGCAGGAGCAGAGAAGCTGCCAATCAAGCCAAGCCTTTGCTGCAATACTTCTGGCATATGGTAAGCCATAAAAGTCAGCAAGGGCACAAAAACTGAACCCAGGCAGAAGGTCAGATCATAAAAGGTTGAACAGTAGCTGTAATTCTCACTAGACGATGCCTCATGGCTTGGGTAGATGGAATAGCACTTTATTTCTTTGACATAAGGTGGTGGTTAAAAACCACTGCAGTTCAGATCAACATACTTCTTTTGTTGCATTTATTGCACAGTAGATTTGAGATGCAATAAATGATCCGTAGACACCTTATCCTACATGAAACTCATTTCAGAGGTCTTCAGAGGGCTGAGATATTAGAGCTATAAGAAACAAGATGGCTATCCAAGAGCAGTGGAGATACTGCTGGGCTCAAACTCTCAGTCACTCTTCCCCCACTAGCCTTTGCTACAAACCCACGGCAACATTTGGCATTAGCCCGGGTCATCCAAGGAGCTGGCAGCCCAAAAGGTCAAGGGAACCAGGTGGGTGGAGGAGTGGCAGTCACCCCATGAGAATTTGTCCTTATTAGGCAGGATGGACCAAGTGCAAGCCTTTTGTGACAGGTATTTTAAAGACCAACATCCAGAGTATGTTACATCTCCTGATTTATGCAGGTTTCAGAGTGTTCTGATTTTAAAGGAAGGATGCTCTGGTAGTGCTTCAACATTAAGCAATCAAAGGTGCTAACAAGAAATTAGCAACTGAATCTCCATTTACTGCTTTCAAAAATTATCTTTAAGATGGACCTTCCTCCTAAAGTTTAAGGAGAATCAGCATTTCCTTTGCCATTAAAAAAACAAAAAAAAGCTTTTTCTCTCCTTTGCATATGAATTCTCTTAATCATCAAGAGCACCACATTGTGATTTGCTTTATTCAACCAGAAAGTTTCTTGGTATGATCAAAAACTAGCAAAGCCCTGTAATGTAATATATTTTACTCTGTATATTGGATGTTTAAAAACCTCAACAACAAAAAAAAGAATTTTTAGTTAAAACTCAGACTAGGCAACAAACAATAAAACATCACAAGAAAATAAAAATTTTTTTTGTTTGTTTTTGCCATCCAGGTCATAGTAATGTCCAAGCTCATTTTGCTCCATGTTCTCTGCTGCCACCAAGCATTGCTTGACCCAGCAGAAATACATGCTCACGAATTGTGCTGCACAGGAGCATCTCCTTCTGCTTGAGCATGTGCAAAATTAGGAGCAGAGGCAAGTATTTGCCCAGCACACTCTTCTGGTTCATTTGGCCTCCTGCTCCCTGGAAGAGTTTTTGAAAAATTACTTGCAAGGAGCTCCTGGCTGCTGGTTTACACACACCAAAAGGCTAGGAGAGTGATACCAGCCTCACCCCACAATTTCTCTTTCACGCTGAAGGACAGCCTGAAGTCTGCTCAGGCATTCCTCCCAGCCCATCACCATGGATTCAGGTGACCTGCTAACTGGAAAGGTGCCACACTGCAAAATAAGACTCTCGCCAAGCTCTAACAGCTGAGTCCAGGCTGAAAATTTTAAATCCTTGCAGAAGTGCTTAGATGACAATAAAAGCCCTACCTTGTTTTTCTTTAGTTACGAAGACCAAAGAGAATGGCAAGGAGGAGGAACAAGTGGTGCTCACTGCTGAAATGGTGTATTTGTACACACAGTGACTGTGTTAGACTACTACTGAGGTGCTACTATTTAAGGAGCTTCCAGCAGTTTTAGGATTGAATGCGACTGAGTGAGTGATTGCAACACCAATTTTGTTCAATAACAAATCTGAGCATGAAAGAACAGACATGCCATGAGCAAAGCAAGCATTTTCATAGAGCTTTCACAGCATTTTTAAAACAAGAAATCTCGGAAGTAATTTTAACTGTCCAGATAATTAAACCTGTGAAATTTTGTCTCTCTGGAAATTAGTGGGATTTATATTAGTGGGTCAAATAAGCTTTATTTGACCTTTGGTTGAATGGCTTTAGGATCCCAGATTGAATTGCTTTGGAAAAAGCCATTCAGTTCAGTAATCAACTCAGCCTTCTTGCTCACATTTAGTACAGGCAGACAAAAAGAAAACAAAAGGTAGGAGAAGTGGGTCAATACCATCCATCACTCAAAGATTACTCATAAAATATAATCCACCCCTCAAAGAAAAAAAAAATCACAAAACGAGTAGACTGCAATTCAGGTATAACCTAGGCTGCCAGTATCAAACATCTAATCTATTGCTTTCATCCACTTTCATCTTCCTTCACCATCACCCTAGCCTTCCATATTTATTTAGCTCTAACTAGCAATTGAAGAATTCATCAATATACTAATTTATTTCTAAATGAACAAAGGTACAGAAAGTGTAACTGCAAAGTATAACTTTGGATCATTCCTGCAGCAGATCTGATCTGCTGTTCATTATTTTCAAACTGTAACATGTTAGTAGCACATTTTTTTTCTTTTAATAAATCCAAATGTCAAAAATCCTGAGGCGCCTCTGGTCCCGATTAAGTGCTTGAAAAATAAACTTGTCCCAAATCCAGAATATTGTTAATCTTCCCCTGTAGACCTATGAATTTCACCACTTTTCTTATTGTGGCAACATCTCACCAATTCACACCAGTCACCAAGAGAACTACTGCCAGTGAAGCCGACTGGCAAAAGAGCATCGGATGGGGGAGCATGTCCTAAACAAGATCAATCAGGACTTGATGACTAATTCCAGGGAGGCAGAGACCACCTTTCAGACATGTTCAAGAAGAGTGATTTTGCCATCTCAGTTCATTATCATCACTACAACCCATAAGCACCCTCATCAGCAAGCCAGCAGTACGCTCACCTGTAAGCCTGCCTGCTGCTGCAACACTTGTGTCACGAACAAACCCTAACACCCACAGTATGAACCCTGCTGCAAAAGTCCACTTGGCCATACATGAAGCATAGATTGCATGAAGGAGCTGGCAAGGTGCAGCCAGGCATTTTAAGCCAGGCATGAGAACAGAGACCATCCCTGAACAGTTAACAGCAATGCCTGGGAGGGTGAGGGGAATACAAAAAGGACTCCATACTGCTCAGTCACACGCACAAAAAAATCTCAATATGCATTTGCTGGCTGGTTCCCCCCTCAGGATGTCTGTTTGCATGAACTCAAACAACAAATCTTGGCTAGGAATCCCAAATAAAACAGAAACATAAAGGACTTGCAGCCTGCCTCACTCAGAGCAATCACTCATCTCCTGACATATGCAGAGGATCTGGAGACATCCTCTCCAGATGCCAGAGCAGCCCCAACAGGGAGGAGGCAGCCCCCAGACCCAGGCAGAGCTGCAGCCACAGCACCATAAGCACCAGTGGTACTTGGGAGCAGCCACTCCTCTCCCACCACTGGACTCCCCTGGGAGCCATGCCAAGGAAGCATGATGCCTTGCAACCCCCAGAATCACAACTGCCTCCTCCCACTGCAGAGCTTCAGCCCTTCCCACCTCCTCAACAATAGCGAACAGCAGCAGCAAGTCTTCCCCAGGCAGATGTTCATGTCCTACGCGTGGGCAGAAGCAGCAGTCATTCAGCCTCCTTTTTCCTGTACCGTGCAGAGACCTGCCGCCCTGATAAAGTCACTGTTTCCTTCCCTCCAAGCAAATCCAGCTGCAGCCAGGCTCTCAGGCAGATCCACAAACACTTCTGTGCATGCAGTAACCTGATCCATCTCATCACCATCTTAATCAAGCCACCCTTCTTGGGCTCAGTGCAAATGCTCAGGAAGGTCACCTAAACTCACCTTGGCTTTCACCGGCTCTGAGACTCATTGAGTTAACAAACAAACCATTGAAGAGAGACATCACAAGAAAGAGAATATCATAACTTGTAGCCTTGCATGGGTATTTTTGCTTTTTACTTGATTGCTCATTAGAGTGACTGTTTTCCCCAGGAGACATTAAGGTGGTGAGACATACCAGAAGGACACAGGGAGGGGCATTCCTTGCATATATCTCCTGCAGCAATGCAAGAGTCATACCTGAGCAGATGAGTCCTGGATTTTATTGGTTTCTTTTGGCACCTAGAGAGTTGGAGGGAGAAAGAGAAAAAAAAATATCAGTGCCCAAGGACCTGCACTGACTTAAGCATGCGGTTACTATTGGCTCCAGGATTGAAGAGTGCGCTGCCTCCGACAGCATGGGAAGCATCCAGGGAATGCACACTGGGAACCAGCCATTTATAGCAAGATGAGGGAACAGCTTTCAATTAAACCTCTTGATCTTTCAGTGGGTTTTGTGGTTTCTTTTGTTTTGCTTTTGAAGCTAATTAGCCCTAAGGAGGGCCAGCAAGGGATGGGAAGTGGTGTGATGTGGGGCAGAATTATCCTGTGGGTTCCCTCTTGCAGTCAACTTACTGATGCTTAAAATAAAACCTTCTCCCTGCTGGGTAAGCCACTGGAGCCATTCAGGTGAGCACTCCAGGCCTACAGAGTACAGGGTAATATAGATATTAAGAGCAGGTTAAGAGGAGCCCATCACCTGCAGGCTCAGAGGACACAACTTGTAGCTTTTAAATAGGAGATGTGCCCTTATTTCTTAGCTCCAGGGAGCGAGTACAACTTATCATGGAGCTACAGACTAAGGACTGACAGCATGAGAAATACCAGGTATCATTTTGGGGATGACCATGGGTTACTTTTGCTGGGAACTTGGACACGCTGATCTCCCTTAGAGCAGGCAGACAAACCAGCATGACCTGCTCTGCATTACATACTTGGCCTTCTCCCCATTTACTCTCTGGCAAAGCTAGCTCCTAGTTAATCCCTTATGATCATGGCTTTTCCCAAAATTCTGGTCTTAAAATAATAAATACAGAAATTGATGCAGCCCATCCTGGGGAATGGAGCAATTACAGCAGGGCTGCTCCAGGAGCAGGGAGAGGCAGGGGCAGCAGCACCAGCTGGACATCACCGCTCCCTCTTTGATGCCTGGGCATGCTAGCACACCCAGTTCCCTCCCCTGACGCTGCCCTTTCCCAGCAGCTCACTAGACCATCAGAAAAGGGTATTACACACAGGAGGTTCGTGTCAAATTTTGACATTAAGCACTTGCCTCTTCAGCAAGCCTTTTCCAGGCACCTATGAAGCCCTTCTAGATACTTGGCCTAGAGAGATGAGGTGTCTCCCTGGGCCAACTCCAGCTCCTGAGGAAAGCCTGAGTGCTTCATGTCTTTGGGGATTTACTGTGTGATCTGAGCTTTCTGGTGCAGATGTATTTCTTGAAAAATTGCTGAACACTGTAATAAAAGTAAAATCCACTAAACTTCCATTTTCCAGTAGTGCTGACAAAACAGAGGACACAGCCTTTGAGAGGATGATGCAAAGGGTGCAATGCAGCAATCTTGCTGGGAGTGAGCAAGAATTTCAAATTAATGTACACTTTCCAAGTAGAGCTTTCACCCCCTCCCAAAAGGAAAGCTCCAGCTGCAGCATTATTCAACAGTTACTCAAAACTTTCCTGTGTTAAACACATGAGCACATAGAGTCATACACACACCCAGGCTTTCTTTGGCACAGAAACTCTCCCTCTAACTCATTCTCCCTTTGCACCAAACTTATTTATGACTTGAAGGGAGGGTTTAGATGGTGCAAGAACCACCACCCCATGTGCTGGCCACCATCATCTCCTTGCATCTCAACTCAAACTGGAGACCCAAGTAATTCCAGGCTGCATTAACTCCCTGGGTTGGTCCTTTCATTTGAATCATGTTACACCAAAGAGGAGCTTGGGCGAGCAACCTCAAAATTTGTCAGCTGCCCTCAGCCACACCTCTGGCCAGGCTGGTGAAAGCTCCCACGGGGAACTGAAGCGGTTGAAGGCGTGTGTGCAGGTTGAGTTGTAGCTGCAGCAGTGCTCGCTGGCGGCTGCTGGGTCTCCCATCACAAAGGTCAGTTGCTGTAGCGTGCCCTGGGGAGGAAGAGACACAGAAACCACAGTTTACCCACATGCTTCCTCTAAAGGAGAGGGAAAGGTCTGCGGGGGTCTCCAGTCTCTCATAGCCAGGGACTTCTGTACAGGATGGTTTAGGTAATCTACACTTACTCCACAGCTTCAAGAGCTGGGTGTAAACATCCTGGGAACAAAAGCTAAGAGACAGCAATGCACAAGCTATTCCTGAGTTAAATAACAGTGAGGATTCAAGAGGTGCTAAGTACACTGCAGGATCAGGCCCTTACTATTCACCCCAAAGGGAGCATCATTCCCTGGCCCAGCCTGAGCAGTACCCAGGGGCAGCAGCAAAAGGAACCCCTTCACAGGCTGACAACTGTGTGCACGCAGGCAGTGAAGGCTTGCAACTCCACCATCGCCTGCCTGCACACCCAGGCCCTACAGCTCTCAGTGAGGCAGCAAGGACTGCTCAGCTGGGTGCTGCACAGCAGCAGGAGGCTGCTGTCACACTGCAAAGGCCCTGTTGAAAACAAGGGTGCATGAGGAGAGAGACCAAAGGGAAAAATATTCTGAACAGGAGAGGATTTAGAAAGAAGGAAAGAATGAAGCATGATATTGGACTCCCAGCACAGATCACCAGACAGAGGAGGGAGGGGGTAGACATACAGAGATGTCTGTTTGTCTGCAAAGGCAAAATGTCAACCTCTAAGGTTCTGCACTTGTCAGAATCAAAACTGATTCAGAAAACCTTACTAGGTTGCCTTAACATTTCTTTCATAAATCTCAGGGTGAATAATAATTAACAACACAGCACCACTGATGCTCAAGCAGCTTTTCTGCATGACACCACTATCCAGAGGGAACATCTGAGCTGGTTCCATCCACCCGATGGTCCTCTGCTATCTTCCAGCAGCAGCAAATACAGAGAGGAGCATGTCCGAGCTGCCAGCTGACCTCCTGACTAAATGAGCTGAAATCCTCCTCCCCAGGCTGGTGGTGCAGATAGGCAGCCCACTATAAACCAGGGACAAGGAGAGAACTACTCCACAGAAATGGAGAAGAGCTTCAGACTGATGACACAACCAGGGGTTGGTCTCAGAAATGCCACTTGGACTTTTTCTGTAAGAGTGAGATCTGTTTGCTGCCCTCAATTTCTGTGTTTGAGGTTGACCATCAGATACGTGTCAACAAAAAGCTTGACAGCCTTTGAATTTATGAGGCATTTTAACAAGGCCATCTACTTTGACTTGCTGGGAATCCTTCACTTGTAAAGTCCTCAAAGCAGGGACTTTATCTTCAACACATGCATGGGTCAATCTCCCCAACTAAATGCTTTGCATGCCAACTGCATAGGTGACTTCTGTACATGGCACAAGTCACGGCCAACAAGAGAGGATGAGCGTAAATCTGTAACCTAGAGGTCTCTACTGCTGACCTGACTGCTAGCACTGGTGTTGCCCTGACCCAAAAGCATACAAAAGCTTTGCACCATTCAAAGCTTTTGCAGAGCTCGCCCTCCCCAACCACAACAATAAATGGTGTGTTTTAGGAAGCAAAGGCAATGGATTCCTTCAGAGAGAGTCTCAACCTCAATTCATGCAGCTAGAGCAGACCATGTCTTCAAACACAGCCCTGCCGTATCTGCCCAGCTCTCACCTTAAAGGGAATCTCAAAGGACTCAATCAGGCCTCCAATGATGATCAGCCCCTCAGTGTTCACTCCCATCCCAAAGTAATTGGACCAGCTCACTCTGTCCACCAGCCGACAGTCCACATGCAATTCCAGCCTTTCCAAGGAGATGCTGAGAGCAAGTTGGTGCCAGTGCCCATCACCAAGAAAGGAAACTGGGAACCTGCATGCCCCAGAGAGGGAATGGAAGAAGCACAACATAAAACTTAGGTCCCACACCTTTTGCAGGACTAGGCTTCACCCTTACCAGCTCCCAGAGTCCCTCATATATCCATCCTTAGTGCAGATGTTAAGGACAGTACAAGAGAAATCAAGTCTACCTTATTGTCACAGGTATGTACCATCACTTCTTTTCCAGCATGGGAATACTATTTCTATCCAATGGATTTGGGCACATCTACAACCAGTTGACGTGTCTGGGAAGTTATTGGTATTTGTGTCTCTCCCTGCTTGATTTATCCCCAGTCTTTCTGTAGGGCAAATTGTAGGCTACTAAAGTGATGATAAAGGCAAAGCTGGCCGAAGGCATCCTCTATGGTGGATGTCGGTGTTATTGGTCAGCCAGAAATGCCACCCTTCCTTGGCCCTAGCAAAGCAGGGATGATCTAGAACACGCAGGAACATCTGCTCCCCTGGCACCAACCAATCAGGCAGATGTGCCCATCAGCATGGGGATACTTAAGTCTAGCTGAGGGAAGGGCTGTCCTTGTTTCAGAGTTTGTGTCAGCATGAGTTGATGTTTCTCTCCACCCACCCATGATGTCACTGCAACACATCCAAGGCTATCAGCAGAGGTGACCTGCTACTACCTCATCACCCGCAAACATGAGGCAAATCATGACTGACCAGCAGGATGTACTCACATGGAGCTGCTGGAGGGAACACGACTTCAGCTGCTGCTGCAGATACGCCGACAGCAGTGAGCAGCAAGACCTGCTGCAGACTACAGTCAAGCCAGGCAGGCTAAGGGCTTCAGAAACACCCTTCTCCAAAGAAAGCCCTGAGGGTTTCTTTAGTGCAAGGGACATGTCATTCTCCTCAAGACCAGAAATCATGTCAACCAACTCTTAAAACAGCTTTTATCATTTGACAAGTCTCCAATCTCTTTGCAAAGGAGACCAGGGTTGTTACCTAGCTTCACAGGTGGGGAGCCTGAAGGCCAGCACTGGGCTACAACTCATCACTCAGCAGGTCCAGGACACAGTCCAGGTACGTAATACAGGGCTTTGTGCAGGGCCCTGCTTTCCTGCAAGTGGCCCTTTTTATGCTGGACTCCATGCTGGCTGGTTAGATGCGCTGCTTGGGCTGGAGGCAGGCAGAGCCAAGGCTTCCAAAACACTCATCCCCACTCCCTCTGCCAGGGGGATTTCTCAAGGAGTCACCCCTAGCACAGCCTCCCAAAGCAGCCTGGGTATTTGACCCTTTTTGTTCTTTGCTTTGTTTTCCAGATCTGCATAATTTTTAGAGCGGAGTTAGGCAGTGACTACCTGTGCAGTCACACCACCAGGTCTGAGGGACCATCACCCAGGTAGGGACAAGCAAGGGGACACAACCTTGATTCAGCTGAGGTAGGGTCAGAGCAGCACTGCTGCAAGCCCATAGCGGGAAACCTTAACTCTGGCTTTGGGAGTAGAAAACTAGGCATGAAATGGCAGAAAAAAGCACCTGAGCTGGAACTTACTCATAGTGTCTCCTCCTTGTGGTGACAAAGACCAAGGCGTAGGGATTAATCCTGATCTGGAAGAGCACGTGACTCCGATGGCTAAGGATTGTCACTAGGCTGGTGTCCTCCTTCAGCGAGTACCTGAGCTTCATCAGCACACTCAGCTCATCTGCAAACCTAGCAGAAAGAGGCAATGCATGGCATCCTGCAGCAGCTGAATCACCACAAACTGCCCTCTTAGGACAAAAAAAAGTCACAGTACAAATGAACTCAGTGAGGACAAAAACTAAAAAGCCAAGAGCAGTCATTTAGGTTGTAAGGTCAGGTACTCAAAGGAGCAGCCAGGCCAAATTAACTTTGTCCATACAACCTTAATGCATCCCTCTCAGGTGCAATCTCAGCACATACTTATGTGGCTGTGCATGATTTTCCATGGGACTCCTGCCCTGCCTACTGCTGAGATTGAATGGTAACCCTGCTCCAAGCAGCTCTTCAATGCTGCCTTCTCTCACCATGTCCAGTGTCCTTGTCCGCAGCAACCTACAGCACCGTATCAAGTACAGAAAATGTCCAACTTGGTCTATGCCTCTATAGACCAGTGGCTTGGCATCAAGCAGTGCTGATGGATGTGGCTATGCTGTCTCTTTTGCTCTCTCCAGTTCTGTGCTGGAGCAGAGAGGTCTTCCTGGTGGGAACACTGAGAAAACACATTCCTGAAAACAGTCAGTCCAGCCAATGTGTCTTCCCTGCACATGACCAAGAGATGGAAGAAAGGGAAGAAGTACTGAGCACATAAGAGCACAGAGTGGGTGCATTATCTTTGTGTTGTCATGAAATAGGATCTTATAGTAACCCCTCAAACCAACAAGCATGCATAAGATTTTGAGCACCACTCCAACCGCATCCCCCTGAAGGCAGCCCACCTGTCCCCAAATGCCTCCCTCGTAGGGATGTTGAGGGTAGCGTACTGCCCGATCTCCAGAATGCTGCAGTTGGCTTCATCATAGCCAAAGGAAACATTGCTGAGGTCCTGTGCATGGGAAGTAATTTTGTCCAGCAAGTTCACTTCATCTGCATTGGGGAAGAAGAAAGAGACACTCAGTAGCTAATATACCTTCATTACAGGGCTCTTTGTTCTTCCTATTAGAAAACAGCAAAAACCCCCAGGAAGAAGAGAATGCAATTTGGGGAAATTAAAATAATCACAAATTCAGCAAACTCAAACCAAAACAAACATTCAGATAACCTCAGAAGTAGCTAGGTAATATTTCTGAAACAGAGTAGGTGTTTCAAGGCCAGTGCCCCAAAGACATGAAGGGCCATTTGTACTCAAGCAGTGCTGGTACCTTTATGACCATATGATTGGGATGCTCAGGACTGTAAAGCAGAGCCCGGGACACAAATGTCCTAAAACACAAGTCCTGGACCAGCTGGCTACAGAGTATCCTGCTCAGGCCTTTCCCAAGCTTCCTTGTTGAAGTTTGCCCAATTTCAATAAAGGACTGAAACAAGGAGTGGGATGAAGTTACTGTGTCCCTCACTGAGGCAGATGTCCTGACCAGACCACAGGGGCACTCCCCTCTGCCCAAAGCAGGATTCGTTGCTTTGACACGGTCAGGAGCTCCATCAGGAGCTATGCATCATGCAATAACCCCTTCCCAGCAAGTGAAATGCCCACTTTCAGAACTATGTTTTGAACATGCAAGATAGTTTGAATTTGGTGACAGCCCCTGTCTCATGAGGAGCTTTTAACTCCCATGGTGAACAGAGACATTCCCTTTCCAAGTTCATGTTTTAACTAAAGAATCATTCAACTACAGAAATAGTTGAACAAAATTTTGTTTAAAACCACAAGGTTTCTTGTTCCCCTCCATTAGCAAACAAAATTGCAGACATCTGGCTCTACCCAGACATGCTGTTTCTACCTCCAAGATATCTGCAACATGGTTCCTCCTTTCTTGTCACCCCTTTATGCCACTCGGCAGCGCAGCAATAACCCTGCCACCTGCAAGGGTGGGGATGAGGGATGGACCCAGGGCAGCACCCCACAGGCCCAGCCTTGCAGGAGGGGACTGGATCACTCTGGACCCACAGCCTATTTACAGGGAGGGCCTGGACAATCCCATTTGATGACTTATCAACAGGAATCCTGCCAGTACCATCTGCACTAGCATCTGCCATCATTTGGTAGGCATCCAGACTCTGTATTCACTCTAATTCCCATTGTTGATGAGGTACAAGATTTATTTGAGGGCAGATGAGCATCCTCAGGCATACTGCAGCCTGACAGGAGATATACACACCATATAGATCCACTGCTCTGGAAAAATAACAAATCAATTGAGCAGAAAGCTGCTTTGATCCACTTCAGACACTAACGTAGCAGTCCTGCCATCATCTTCTCAGAAGATTTTGTAAGGGAAAGAGCCCCATGCTGGGAAGGAGGGGAGGGAATGTAGTCCTGCAGGAGACACAGATATTTGTGGTGGCTTGGGATTTCATCAGATATTTCTCCAGCTCCCCACACGGTCATATCATAGACATGTTCTCAGGCAACTCTCAGCTCAGCAACATGAGAGTACAACAGCCTTTGGCAGCAGGAACATTGCAAAAATGGACCAAGGCAGAGAGGGTGCTGGGCTGAGCCCCTTGGAGATCAGTGGTTGTAAACGCTGAAACAGTGCCAAGTTGGCAGAGTTTACCAGTGTTACAAGTGACGTGCATGCACAGCATGGGGAGTTAATCTGGGACCAAACACAGCTGTCAGAGGGGAAAAAATATCAGGGATGTTTGTCCATTCTCATTCCCAAGGAGTTTTGAGAGGCAATTTCCCAGCTGCTGACACCAATGGACATGCCAAGACCTGCATGCTCCATCTCCAGGGACTGCAGCCTTCATCGTTAATCAGCTTTGCTGGTGCTTGTAGGCAGACAAGTGTGAATTCAGTGCAACTATAAGGTGAAGGGCCTTTGTACACAAGCTGCAGCTGGGGACTTAGTACCAGAAATATTGTAGTGACACGGAAGTTTTTGTGGGCAGGGTATGGCCTTAACATACAGCTTGTGATGGACAATGGTTTTAACTTTCAGCACATGCTCAACATGTGCATGTAGCATTGAAGTTAAGCATGTGCTTGGTGCATCCCTAAATAAACCAGCAGAGACTCCTGTCCCTGTGTCCTGGAAACTGGAGGTAGCTGGAGAGCAATCACTGGGGCAGGGCTGCAAGTTTAAACAGCCAGGATTGGTGTTTACCTCGGGATCCCTCACCAACCCCAAGAGAAGAATTTGGCACAAAAGAAAAACAGAACTAGGAGTGAAATTAATGAGATCTCTTACGACCCAGGCAAGGGTAGGAAACACAACCTGGCATAGCCAAGGGGGCAGCTGCCCACAGCATGAACCACCAACACACACTGCACTCACCAGCCAAGAGAGGCCGGCTGACCCCACTGTACACCGAGGGCCAGGAGAAACCCCAGCTCTAACAGAGGAGCTATGCAGCACTGCAGACTTTCCTATGGCAGCCATCAGAGCCTCAATGTCACAGGAAGGATTTAGTCATGTTCCCATCCCTATGAACACCTCTCCACACAGGGAGAAGCAGAGCAAGAGCACCCAATGGCCCCTTGCAAGATGCAGGCAGTTCAGAGGACAGTACCAAGCCTCTACTGGAGACAAGCAAGGACAACCAAATGACAACAGGTCACTTCAATCCCCAGAGAGGATCAGCATTTAAACACTGGCAATGGGCTGCACAGTTATACCTTGGGCAGACCAGCCACTGCAAACACCACTTTCTCTCCCTGACCTCCCCCATAAGCCAAAAGAGAAATGCTGAAATAAATGACATGCCTTCAGACACCAGCCCTCACACAGAGATGGAGAAGCTGGAAGGCAGATGCCCTTCTGCTTTATCAGCTCCAGACTGCAGCTCTTCCACATGCACTGCTGCTTCTTCCCCCTCCCTGTTCTTCAAAAGCAGCTTTCCATGTATCTATTTTAGCCTTATCTGACTAGTTTCTGCACCACTGGGATAAGCCAGTGGGCCATCAGAAACTCCTGCAGCAGAAACCCATGCTGCACAAGCCAGCAAAGCATCAGATGGGATTGATCTACTACAGACACTTTGAAGAGTGTCTTGCTGCTTTAGCTGCGGCTCATGACACTGCTCTCTCATCCTGGGGCAGAAGCTGATGCACAGCAAGGTTGTTTGTGACACTGGATTTAGCACTCAGCCAGCCTCAACACCAAAGCTTTTGCTTGCAACTTCTCCCCAGGATTAACCAAGGGTCAACTCCCCATCCTGACACTGCTGGGTTTCTGGTTATTACAAGAACATCATGGATTTACTTTAAATTTCAAAGCAGGTTTATTTTCTCTCTTTGCCTTAACCTCAGGGAGAAGACACACTGCTTCTCAAGAACACATTACCTGTGGAAGTGATTCTCAGCTGAAGGGTCTGAGTCACCAGCTATCAGAGATCAGAGTCACAGCCTTTTCAGGGAGCAGATTAATGCCAGGCAGGTGGATGCTGAGGGTGCAGTGAGTGAAGTCACTGCAGCAGCCAGCGTCAGGGACAGAACAGACCGTATGTTTGATTAGGGAATTCTAGATTTCCTTTACAAAAAGAGAAAAAAAAACCCACCAAAAAACCAAACCAACCCAAAAAAATCACACTTTCTCATGAGCTTTCAGCTTCCTAGGACTCAGGTGCCTTATCCCCACAGGCATTTACCCCACTGCCTTGCTTCACAGCCAGCCTTTCCCATCTCTTTCCAGTGGCCATCAGTGAGCAACTCGGCTCACAAATGCTCTTTCTACCACTGCTGAGCAACCTTCACCGCCAGCATGCTCCTACCTCCACCCTGGAGGCAGTGCTGCCCAGGACTCCAGAGGCAGGGACTGCACCATGCCGTGCTCACAGTCCAGCTGTGTTTGCATGGAGCTCTAGAGTTGGTTTCTTCCTTGCCCACCTGAAGAAAACCCGAGCAAGGCTGCCTAGGGTGCATGTTCAGGACATTCAGCATGCCAAACCAACATCTTTGCTATTCAGCCTCAAATGAAAAGCCTGCAGAAGGGCTATTTCTATGCTGGAAAGCAGATTCCTGGAGTTCAACAGCTGCTGCCAAATTCAGCTTGCCTCCGGGCTGTTAAAGCAGCTTAGGAATCTTCCCAGGCAGCCCAGTGCCAGGGAGGCTTGTTCATGGGCCAACCTCAGCAAGGACAAGCACCAGCCAGTGGGCCAAGAACGTGGCACCCCAAGCTGAAGTTAACCCCAAGCTGAAGTTAACCAGCGGTCACCAGGGTGCCAAGCATGTTTTGGGAGAAATGCTTCCAAGGATTAGGAACACAGCAGTCAGTGCAAAGGGGGACACCTATAAAAAGCTATTAGATACACAGAATGAAGCTGTTGAATCACACCCATGAATCCATTGCAGTGCTTGGTGTTGTGTCAGGAGGTCTCTGCCTCCAAGAGCCCAGAATCTCAACCAACAGAAATAGCTACACTGACCTTGTGTTTCAGTACAGCTGTTCCAGCAATCCCAAGCTCGGGCTAGAGGAGGAAGCCAGCAGAGTCTTGCAAAGCCCAGCACTTACCAGCAGTGTGCCCTGGACCATCATTATCTCCACAGCCTTGGTCTGAGCACATTGGTGCACTTTAAGAGATGGTTATTTCAAAAATTATGACTTCTTATTTGTTTTCTTTGCAAAAAGTGTTAAACAGTAAATCAAAACAATTTTACAATTCCCTTTTTCAAAATGAAGTTGCTTAGAAAAACACACAGAAAGAGAGATAAAGGACTTTACCCCACCACTCTGAGAAGTTATAAACAAATTCCAGCTCAAATATTGAGCAGACAAAAAGCACCAGCTTTTCTAGGAGAAATGAAGACAGAGGTGTCTGCATATGGCCCTGCACTGTTTGGTGTTGTAAAATTTGTCAATGTACCTGCATCAGACCATAAGACCCACATTTTTCATTTCAATACAGGGTTTTCCTGCCCTCATCTGTCTTTTGGCTCCACACAAAGTTAAAATTCCCAAGAAACAAAAGGAGAAACAGGAAACATGTTTTGGTCAGACTGGTGACTCAGAGGACAACCTCAAAAGTAATTACATCCTTTGATAGGGAATTTTGCAGAGAGGGATTGCAGTTACCCTGTGAGGCCAACTGGGAACATGCCTAACATACAGGCACCCACCAGCCTGGCCTGGGCAGTGGAGAGGGAAGGTGGCAGGGAGCACCAAGGGCCAGCCGCCCCCCAGGGGCTAGCAAGCCAGGAGCTGGGGGACCACAGTGCAGGCAGTGCCTTACACAGAAAAACAATCATCTGTGCTTTCTTCTGGTTCGTATGCACATGCGAAGCTTATACTCAGGTTTATATTCTCCCCAGAAGAGGGAAATGAGGGAAAAGGAGATGACATTAAACAACATAAAACATAACTGGAGCCCTGGAAGAGCTTGTAACAGGGTCTGTCAAACTGAGTCACTTCCCCTGGACTTGGCACCACTGGTTGCGACCCCAAATAACTGGGCTGGACAAGAGCTGAAGACAACCCCAGGAGAGCCCTGGTGCTTGCTGGCTGGGGAACAGAGCATACAACCTGAAGGGTCTTTCTCTCTCTAATTTCTGTGTGCCTATGAAAATGTCCTGATAGGAGTCTGCTTAGGATCACAGGCCGTGTGCTTCAGCTGTGTTTTCAAACTCTGAATTAGAGAGGCTTGTACATCACAGCTAGAATTTAATAATAAAGGCTCTCTGCATTAAGTGATGGAAAAAGAAGCTTTTATACTGGGGCAAGGGTTTCCTGGCACCTCACACAGCTGACACCATCACATTCGCACAGGCATGGTCCGTAACCAAGCATTCAAAACAAGACAGCCCTCCCAAAACACCAATGCTCCTCCACTCTGCTCTCAACAGCTCACTCTCCTCTACTCTTTGCCTCTTGAAAGACATTCTCAGTCTTGGAGGTTGTGTGCAAACTTCTCTGGACCAAGGTGACCCAAGATGGCAGCTTCATATTTGTTTGGACTTGCCTGATGACTCTACACATTGGGTTGACAAGGTCAAGGACACCTCAGTAGTGTTGTCTTTGCAGGACATCAACGCTCCAGCAGTTTCTCCTGCTTCTCTTTCTATCCTAGCATTGCTTGTAATGTAAATAATGTCCGTAGCAGCCATGCATCTCACCTCCTGCACCACCTTCATCTCCTACTGTTCCCATTTCCCTTGCCACCTAATAATTTCTTTTTAAGGGCAACACCACAAGCCACATGAGATGAGGTCTAAGCCAAAGTGCAAACAGCTCACAGTTACGGACCCCTATTCAGAGAATTATGCAACAGGATTTCAACCTTCACCTCCCTGCTCTGGAGAGCAGAGATAATCTGGTTTTAATTTTTTTTTTTTTTTTCAGTGGCTGGAAGTTGGAGGGGACAGAGCCAAAGCAGGAAGAAAAAGAAAAATTTCTCATGAAGAACGTTGTACCTATTAGTAGAAGAGTGAATGCAACCACCCACCCACAGAGAGGACAGAAAATTTCAGGGAAGCTGCTCTTCTGAAACCTTTTCAGAAGAAAGAGCTGGCCATACACATTGTTTAGACAGGAAAAATCAGAGCACAGCCTTCTTTTCAAGCTCATTACGCAGATCTGCAGGTGTGCTGCCGCTCCTTTGTATGGGCCCAGCACGGGGGGCTCTGCTGGGACGGGGATGGGGCTTTTGGGGACAAAGCCTGGGGAGGAGGAAGGGCTGCTAGAAATCAAGGATGACCCCGAATAAGGATAAGCTAGCTACAAGAAAAAGTAGGCCAAGTGGCAGAAAAAGAAGAGAGCCTGTGAAAGAGCTTTCAGAAGAGCAATGGGAGTAGGAAAGCAAAGAGTTTAAGAGTTGCTAAACCTACAACAGGGATGATAAAACCAGAGTGGCCACAGGAGTGTGGAAGTGGGCTTGGCAGGCATTTCAGCCTTCAGCTTCACCATCCTCATCGGGTCTTCTCTCTGCAAATCCTGACTGCCCAAGCCTTGAGACAGTGTGAAAATCTCATCCCATTAACTGAAAGAGTATGTTTTCTGCCCTCGTGGGGACAGGGAAAGGCTTTGCAAACATGGAGAAAATCAGTATCCTGACAGCTGAGAAACAAGAGTCCAAAGACCCTTTTGAAGCAGGAGCTGGGAAGGGCTAGGAAGATAGCTCACAACAGCTAGCTGTTCTGCAGTATTTGGTGGCCTCATTTGGGTTGGTTTGGTTTTGGGTTTTTTTTTCAATAAGAAAACAAAAAAGAAGCCACTTCTAACCTTCCCAAGACATGTACTGAGAGATTCTGCAGAGCTCCTCAACTATCTTCTTCCTGAGCAACCAAGATAGTTAATCTCAACCCAAAGCTCCTGGTCTCTAGGAAAATGCTCTGGGGTGTTACACTTCACCCCAGTCTTGCACATCCCTCACCCCCCAGGCCACACACACCCTCTGGTGCATCTTCCATCTCCTGTTCTCCACTTATGCTCCCCAGTTCCTCCTTTCTCTGCTGTGTGCATGCATGTCCTGTCCCCTCCTGGAGCGCTGACAGCAAATGCTATTGGGTTGAGTTCAAACCCTCACTTTACTCAAGCCAAACACTGTGAAACTGATGTTTTATCTATATTCAGGGCTTAATAGGTTTAGCTGGAGGGGTATTTTTCAATTGATTTCATTTAAACCTGTGCAAATCCCCACATATCCACTCTTCAATCTGTTCAAGACTGCTTCACAGCAATTAAACTTAATTACTGAATTACAGTGAATCAGCATAAACCAGATTTGAATCAGTCTACAATGCCTATACAGAGGATTCTGTGGGAATAATTTAAAAACAACTAAAAACTACACTAGTAAAACTTGTGTGACACTGAGTGGGGACAAGTCCCAACAACATAGGCCCTCACTGTTGCTAGTAAATAAGCTTCTTTTTGTTGCTCCCTTGTCAAAGTAAATTAATAGCAAATTCTGTAAACTATCACGTTCCAGAGACTTGTTTCCAGCACCAGCTTTCCAAGAGCCTCCCTCTCTGTTGTTTTGTTTTATAGGGTTGGAAGACACACACATAAATACACACAAAGCCACTGGAGAAAAACATGAAGAGATGATTGTGAAAACCTCCTCTGGGTGGGATGGCCAGCACCAAGCAGGACAGCCCGCAACACAGCTGGAGTTTGTACCCCTGATTTTCAGCATCCTCTCATGATGATGGAGAGCACACACACATTGGTGTGCACACACACCCCCCAAGCTCCCATGGCCAAGGCTTGTCTGGATTTCACAGACCCCAAGGTTAGGCCTACAAAGAGGTTCCTACAGCCCTCATCTCTGGCTCGAACAGCAGATGCTTGCAGGAGAGGAGAGGAAAAGGGCGGGATCAGAGCAACTCTTTCCTGATACTTCCCAGCTCCCTGCAGCTGAGATTTGCTGAGCCAAAGGCAGTGTCCATGTTAGCAGCCACTGGCAGAGACTTAATCTCAAGTTTCTCCTGTCCTGGGGAGCATTGGAGGATACTTCTGCTCAGCTGGCTGGGCTGCCAAGAGATGCCTGGGCACACACTGATTTCTTTCTCTCCCTTTTGAGCTTACATGTTGTTTTGTGGAGTCTTAAACTCCTCCTAAGGCAGAATGGGATGCATTTTTAAAATCTCAACAACATGTTGTTGGGGTAGGAAAGCTAGCTGTACATAGCAGCACACAAGCTGCTCCCGTTTGCAGACTATACTCTCCGAGCAGCAGTAGGAAGGGTTTGGTTTAGCTCCTAAGTACCTTTTCTTCACCAAATGGCAAGGTGATCAGGAAAATATACACTGGAAGCTACAAAACTGAAATGAAGATGTAGAGGTGAGTAAGGCAGAAAGATTTCTTACAAAAGAAAATGCAACTTCAGAGTTTTGGAATGGAGCAGCAGTTTGATGGGAAGTATCTACTTTTGAAATACCTTGGTTCCCTTCTTCTCCATTACAAGTTGATCTTCACAAATGTTTCTCTGGCTTCACCTCCCATTGTCTTAGACGAGTTATTTTAAAGTCTGGCAGAGTTTCAGCTTGAGCTATTATTTCAACAATGTTGAAAGTGTCTTGAGTAACAAGGGAAACGGTTGGGTTAGTATTATCTTCTGCTGCAGAAATACACATCTGGGAGAGATTACAGCCTGAGAAAATAAAAATAAATATGTCCAGGGAGCCCATCCTGGGAATTGCTCTCATTTCAGCAAATAAGGTCTTGGTGCACCCCAAAACCAAAACCTTCCTCCAAACTCCCCTGCTTCTGCTCCTTTCACTGGTGATAAATTAGTTCATTTGGTTTAGTCTAACAGCGATTTTAAACTGTACGTGTAACATCATCCAAGGCTGAAAAACTGAAGCTTAAACCTCATATCACTGGTGATGTGCAAGGAAAGACAGATCTAAGGTGTTATGCCCAGATGTTAGTCACTGGTGAAAGGCAACCAGAAAGAGTCTGATTGTTTGCCAGTGGCCATCTGTCACACCGCAAAAAAGTGCACATTGACTCAGGATCTCTGTGACTCCCATCTTCCAAGTTATAATCAAAATATCAAAAAAATGTGGGAAAATAGCAGCAGTAAAGCAGTGAAAGTGTTTTCAGGCCCAGGGGACCTTACGTTCAACCATGGGAGCTGCCCTGTCGGGTCAGACAATAGCACCTACAAGTGCAGCTTCATTTCTGCTGGTGGTCACAACTGGAGGGAGCAACAGCAAATCTGCCCAGCTGGCAGAAAAAGGAGTCTCAGGTTAACTTAAACCCATGCAGACTGTGCCAATGAGCATCCACACACCATCCACGTGGGAGCAGAGCTTGTGCTGTCCCAGCTATATACACACATCCTAGCTAACTGAAGCCCCCCAGAAAAAAGACTGGACACAATATATTGAAAC
Organism: Scopus umbretta; assembly: GCA_013400535.1. Lineage (NCBI taxonomy): Eukaryota > Metazoa > Chordata > Aves > Pelecaniformes > Scopidae > Scopus > Scopus umbretta. The sequence goes on from VZTL01000740.1 coordinate 39,940, forward strand.
AGATGCTGCTTCATAACCTGTTCTGCTGAAGCAAATCTACCCATGTAGTGGCTCACCTGATGATTCATCATGTTGCCTAGGTTTTCGTTTCCATTTCCACATGATCATGGGTAAATCGATTTTCCTTTTGTACAGGTGGAGAAATGAAGCAGAGCTAATGTTGGGAAGCACCATGAGGATACATGTGTTTAGATAAGTAGGATGTACATATGCATATCGGAGCTGAAGGGAAGGATTGGAGAATCAGCTTGCCACAGAAGCTCTTGCCTGTCTTCTGCTGTGCTAATCCTCTCTGCTCCCTCAAGACCTTGTGTGCCAAGCAGGGATCTTTTACACACCGGCTAAAGCAATAAATGCTGCAGCTTTTAACCCCAGCAACCCCACAATTCAGTCCTTGCATTGACAAGATTGATTGCTATTTTCTTCATTGCAGCCAAAAAATCAGGGTGTTTTTTCCCTAACCTGGCTGATTTTCACCTCTCAAACTCTGCTGCCAGCAGACCCAAGGGGCAGGAGTCTTTGGCTGAGCTAGAGAGGGGTAGGCAGAAGGGCAACCTCCACATGAGTCAGAGATGTCCAGAGAGAATCTTTCAAAGCTTTTACCTTTTGTGTGCTCGCAGGTCCTTTGCAGAGCTGCCTGCTCTGCTCCTTACATCAAGCCCTGGCAATCACTACCCTCTTCTTCTTCTGGGTCTCAGCGTAATCATGACAAATGTGCTTTATCAACCTCCCTGCAGTGGCCCAGAAGACTAATTGGCTGGGGAAGGCAAGGGAGTCAGAAAACTTAATTTTCCAAGCTTGATAAGAGCTGATGACTTCACTCAGGGAGAAATCATATAATGCAACTGTAAAGGTCTGGCTCAGGTCACTCCCACCTTGCTCGCCTAGGAAATACCTCGTTATTGCATCCCTGCAAGACGAGCTGGAGGGTGGGCAAAGATCCTACCCAGAATTTGCTGTGCCCCTGGCCCCTGGCCTTGTGCCGTGCGGTCCCAGGCAGCTGGCTGCTAACGGGCCTCCTGCCCCATCACATGCGTACACACCCATGGAACTGGCAAACTCATGCTCAAATCTGTTTTGACTTGTATGAACTCACAAATTCAGGGGTGACAAGGGTTGCAAGCTGCAGAAACTTTGCAACAAACTTCTTTGTGGTAAACACAAGGCTGTAGCGCTTGTGATGGTAGATTGTGCCCCAGCCAGAAACCCCTCACAGGGCAGGAGGAGAAATCTGCTTTCATGTTTAAAGCTGTGTTTCCACCATGCCAGTCTGCAGAGAAAACCTTGAAACCATCACCCTCGAGTGATCAATGGTCCCAAAAGCACAGGGCAAACATGACAGCTACGCTCACGAAGCTGGATGCACACCAGCGCTGCCTGTCCTGCAGGCTTGGCTTTGGAGAGAAGTTGGCACTCAGGGAAGAGAGCTTGAGGGCAAAAGCCAGGGGATACACAGGGGACACGGGGCCAGACACAAGGCTGCCAGGGACATACTCCTGTGCTGTGCCAAGCATTGCGGGCAGAGAGCCAGGGCCCCAGCCATGTCCAGGCTCCCAGGCACGGTCTACTGCCTGCCAGGCTCCTCTAGCCGCCTGCCTGGCAGCAAAGGGACCAGGAATGCTTCACAGGAGCTTGTTGGAGACTCGAGGTTGTGACTGCTGGCAGGGAAAGGCAACTCCTGTCTATTTTTCTCAAAAGCTTGGGGTCTAATGCTGGAGACTCCCTGTTGCACAAGTGTCTGGCAAACCTCTTACCTCTGGCCAAACCCATCCTAACTCAGGGAAACACTTTCCTAGCCATGCCTTCATTCAGCAAGGCCAATTTTCCCCTTGGAAGAATGGCTACAGGTCAGCACATGGTTTCCCTTAGCTTAAGATCCCTTAAGATACAGCCACTTCATGCTGCAATTAATCACTTTGGAGATACTGGCATTCTCTGCAAAGTAGCAACGGTCCCATGCTGAGGGAGAGGGGACAGACAGACGCTGCTCCTGTGAGCCCACACCTACCATGGCCCTGGGCTGTGGGAGCTGGATGTGCCTGCGTTGAGCTTTGCCATTGCAGCTTGCAAGTGCCTCTACCAGCTCCTGTTACTCAGTGTATGACTAATGCCCAAACTCAAATCAGTGCCAGTGTAACCAATTAAATGGAAAGTTTTTCACTGCAAGCAAGTGAAGTGCACAGTGCTTTGCAGGGATCCATTTCTGCTTCCTTTGCTTTTAGATGTGCTGCTGCAAGGGTCAGTGCTCAGGCTCTGACCTGGCATTAAAATTTATTTGATCGGGAACAATGTTCTGGAGGTTGTACTAGCTACTACACATCATCTACCCTGGGGGATCTGCAGAAATGGAGCAGGAACAAGAGTGAGAAAGAAGCACAAGACTCTCATGCACCAGCAACAGCCCAGCCTGGGGCAGAGTGGGGCAGGAGCAGCAGCCCTGACCTTCCCCTCATGCTCCCTTCAACACAGCTCACAAGATTAAAGAAAAAATTAAAAATGAGTGTTTCCCAGACTAACAAGCTGACATTTCACAGCCAAAAGCACTCCGATTTTCACCTCGGGCAAAACATGTGCACATTTGTGATTCATTCTGCTCTTGTAGCTGCCAATTTTCCTGTGCAAACTATTGAATTGTTGTGCTTTCAACCTTTATTCAACTCCTGAATGCTCCTCCAAGTTCTTTATGCTTGACGTTTTGCAGACCTACTCAACTCCCACCTCTCCCCCTCCACTGGTATTTTTACACCCAAAGTATTTCTGGGTGCCCGTGAGCCTTCAAGTTTCATGGTAAGCTGCTCAATGCCATGTCTGCTGCTTTCCCAGGCATTGGGGTCAGGATCCCTGAGACCCGCCCCAGGCAAAAAGATGTCCTCGTCCTGTAAAGTCTTATTTCACCAAAGCCTCATGGGTCAAATTCAGCCCATAATGCTTGAACAACAGCTCAGAAAGCTCTGGGCAAATAAACATAAACCAGGATTTCCTTCACATGGAGAGAAGCTTTCAACTCCAAATTGTGCTGGAGGCACCACTTTACCACCCACCAGGAGGGGCTGAACCTCTCAACATTCCTTCAGCAGACATTCTTCCACCATGGCTCCCCCATGTCCCAGGGCTGAGCACAGGCTCACCATAGCTGGATCCTAGGCAGAGGAAGTTCTGCAGGTGGTGAGCTTGGGTGAGGATGGGCACAGATGCTCTACTGGGACTGAAGAAACCTTCAACTTAATTTATGGATGAGATCCCAAGAAGGACACACTCAGCACATGGGTATGAGTACAATGGTCAGCCTTTATGCAAAAGCCCATTGCTGGAAGTGGAGACCTCCACCCTTGTTTTCTCCCCAGGGTTCAAAATCCTCTTCCTCCCTGTGAAAAGCATCCTGCTCAAAGGCTATTTCATGCTCACTCCTGTATCTTCCACTTCTAAGTCTACATTGGAGCATCCTCCCCACTAATAATCACTTCCCAGCCCAAATTAAGTTTTCCTTTCTCTCAATTTCTTTACTAACCTAGAGAATTTCCCAGGGAGAAAAAAAGTTTCATACACAGAAGAAACCAGAGGAACATCTCGCTTCTCCCACCACAAAACAGTTTTCAAGCCTTTATTATTCATCACAAATAAAGCTGAGAAAGGCAAAGGTCACACACAGTCATACATGCATGCTGCCTCTGCACAGCCAGTCTCAGATAACAGTGCAGATTTTGGGAGAATCCCAGACACAGAGTTGACATATCTTGTTTTAACAGCAGGGATGTATCTACCTTGAAAAAAAATGTGTTCTTCATTCCTCCCACTGCCTTTAAGCGAGGGAAAACACATTTGTTAGAGATGTTCCACTTCTCTGAACAGACAACACTGAGAAAATGCTGGATTTGGGATGTAGGGGAGGTCTCAGGGTTAAACGAAATTGCTGGAGAGAAATTGGTGTCAAACAGAAAACTTTCCCAATATTTGAGTAAAAAAAAAAAAAAAGAAAAGAAGGAAAATGAGTCATTTTGAGTCAGACTAGAAATGAAGGGTTTCATCTTTGTCTGTGGATGAATTACCTCTTTCTTATCTTCTTTAACTGAAACACAGACAGCTGTTTTGAAACTGAAAGTGAAATTTTGTTTTTAAAACCCCGAGATGTCAGGACATTTCCAAAAACAAAAAAAACAAACCAGACCAAACCCAACAAAGACCCCCAAAAACTTTCTTTGCAAAACACAGGAAAAATAACTGATTTAATGGCTTTGAATTTGACTCCCACTTCCCAATTTGAAATTATTCACCCAATTAGACCCAGTTTCACAAACCCTGCTCCACCCATCCCCTTTCTCACCACATGCACTAGGTCACTGAGAGACACCTCTCTGCTACCAGCTCAGCTTCAGGCTCCATTAGGTCCTTCAAGGTCCATCAAAGCAGATCCCCAAGCCCACCTTCCCTCAACTTCACTGTTCCTTTACCTTGAAGCAGCCAACGTGAAGAACATCCCCAAGTATGTTTTTCCTCTGTGTAGACATATATTCTGTTTTAGTGCCTAAGCACCATGTCTGATAACCTCTGCGGCAAACTTTGCTACATCTCTGTTCCACCTCACTTGCAAATCACCTCCAGTACAATGTACTTTGGAGTAGTCAAGAGGACCACTCAAATTACCATCCTTATAGACACACAGAGGTTGGAAGACAGTGTAACTCCTCTAGCCCTCTAGTATGAGCTTAACCCATAACCCACCCTGGTACCTCTTCAGCTTCACAGAAGTAATCAGTGCCTTACATTACTGCCCTGCCACCACTGTGGAATGATTAAAAAGAAGAAAAGCTGGACCCATGAGCTAACTTCCCTGACAGAAACAGAAGGGTTTGCTAAACTAAAACAATATATCACATACTGCTCCAAAATTGCCAGGAATTATTTTTTAAGCCATATACTATATCCCATATCACAATGGGAGAAATCCTTCTGGTGGAAGGTTTCAAGGTGTCTCCTTCTAAGACATTAAAACATTCCCAGCTTGTGAAAAGCAGTCCTTGCCACCTGGCCTTGCATCTTACTGCCAGCAAGTAAGATAACCACAACAAATTGCAAATCAGAGTTGCAAAACATGGTTTCTGGGAGTGACCCTCCAAAGGGTCTAGGCTTTGTAAGCTGCTGAAGAGATGCCCATCCTTGGCAACCTGGACCTAGCAGCAGTGAAGCTGAAGGTCTCAGCCAATATGGACCAGCCTCTGTGGGAAAACTGGGAGCAGGGTGAGGAAGATAGATAGGGAATGAAAAGGTTTATTTCTGGAATGGGGCTGGTCAGGGCAGTCTGCTGGACTCATTTGCACCAGCACATCTACCAGTGCTCTGTGTGGAGGAGCTGGAGTGGCAGGACACCTTCAAGCACCTACAGAGCATCCCTGTGGGACAGGCAAACCCCTACGCCTTTGCACAGCTCCTTGGCCAGGGAGGGTCAGTGTCAATCCAGCATCTGCAGCTGCCTCAGGACAGGCAGCCCTAGGCTCCACCACTTTTTCTTCCCAGGCATGTGCTGAGGAAGCCTAGATCTCCCCAGGACAGATGTCCAGCACAAGCACAAGCAGCCAAAGCATCTGATAACAGTGCCTTTGCAGAGATTGTGGTCCCAATGGAGGAGAGGATTTAAGAAACTGGGATCCCACCAGACCTAAGTCTCCTACACTTCCAAAAACCCTCTCCACATCTCACTTGTGAGCTCCTTAAACACGGACAACCCCCTGCCACAGTACGGCTCTGCTCCTCTAGGCTTTCCCAAAATTACTGCTAATAAGGAGTAACTCTACAAAGGTACAACGAATACTCCTCTGAGGCTGGTGTGCTACAGACACCATGGGATGGTTGCTCTCACTTTCCACACCTGTATTTCCTAAGGGCAGAGAATATTACTTTCGTGTCTAATTCCAGCAATACCTGCTAGATTTATTCATGGAACAACATGCAGATTGCTGTGAGCATGTCTCACCGGGCTCCTCCAAACTAACTGGGGTCAGTTTGTTTTCAAGTCATCAGATTAAATGTCCTGGAGACTGCTGTAGATAGCAGTCTCTCACACTGGGCTTGCAGAAGTGCTTCCGGCCTTTGCAGCACACTTCAGTGGCAGGACTACACGAAGAAGTGACTTTCCTTCTTTTTTTCTAATTTGGAAGTGAAGCAAACAAAAGAATAATGTAAAAAATGGAATTGGCTTGAACTGCTGTTCCTTTTACACCAAACCTCCAGCAAAACAAATACTTTAAGGAATCAGCTGAGACCCAAATACATAGTAATATATATTCATCATAAAATCTGAAAAACAGAGGGCCAAACCACAGACCTACAAAGTCAATGGAGCTGTTCCTTCCCTGCCACAGCTGAGAGATCAGGACATTGCCTTAAGTTGTGGGACAGCCAAGCTCAAATACCTCTTCTCTGTAAAATATTTGATTCCTACATTTCAAGAACCTGCCCTACCCTCCTGCCATTGCTGTCTTAAGGTACAGTGAGACAGGCTGTATATGGCCATGACTGCATAATGAAATGCAGTCAGTACCTACAAGAGATGGGCTGTCACTGGAGAAGGGATTTGCCAGCACTAGTCAGCTCTATGGATGCTAATCCCCCATGGATAAGGAGCAACATGCAGTTACTTTTCTACAGAAAACCCCAGAGAAAGGGCACAGGGAAGGAGACATGACTGCCAGTCTGGTCAAGGTCTAGGTTGGTCCACATCATGGTGTTCCGCAGTAAACTGTCAACCAAGCTAAAGAGAAACCCTGGCTCGGGTGTGAGGATCCTTGAGAAGCTACAGATGAAGCTTTGCTCTGCTTGACTGCAGAAGGAGCTACAAAAGCAACAAATCCAGGGCATCGCTTCAAATGCAACAGCAAACATCACCCAGAGATGTCAGTAATCTCCTGATTATTGCAATGTGCTTTGAGCAAGCAGTCCTTGTGCTGTCTTTGATATGGCAACTGTTGATGTAACAGGCTTCAAAAAAGACAACTACTCTCCTACATGCTTAACCCACTTCCAGGTTTGGGATAAGAAGAAAAATCTGCTCATTTATCCAAGCAGAGCAACATGCATCCCTTTATGCTGTGGAAAACCTTCATGCCCATCCCCTTCTTCTTGGCAGTCAACTTTCCTATACAGGCAGGGGTGTAAAGCAGCAGCAATGGACCAAGACCTCATCGTGTCAACACATACACAACCCCAACAAATAGAGTGGCCTTCTTCAGGATGCTTATGAACCAGGGCTTGAGCTGCATTAACCCCTGCTCCCTGCAACAATGTTTGTACACTGGTATTAACAAAGAGAGCAAAAAATAATAGAGCAGCAGTTAATAGGAGTGGACTTGTTCCTGGCTGGCTTAAGCCCTCTCCAAGCAGGGAGGAAGGGGAGAGGACAGTCCCATGCTGGTTCTGCACATCAGCCAGGCTCAGGCTGTTTTATCAGGCCATTTATATCAGTTACTCGCAGTCCTATTCTGTTTTAAATGAGCATCTACTACCCACTTGGCCTGGGCCCTGTGGGAATTTCAGTAAAAGCCTGAAAGGAATATAAAAATTAAATAAAAACACTTTCAGGGAGATTAAAGTAGGGAAAAGGTAACTATGTGCTGTGAAAAGGAGCAGGGTTCATTTTCTTGTGCCTCACTGGGCAGAGAGAGCCTGGAAGAGCACTTGGGGCAGCTCAATCCGAGGATTGGGCTCCCCACAGTAAGTGGGGAGGGCACCACAACGCTGCAGCCAGGTTTTGAGTGAAGGAGTTATTCTTCTGCTCAGGGAAACATGCATGTGCTGCATGTGTACTCCACAAGCACAGAGCACGCCTACGAGCCAGAGCACGTCTGCCACCACACCATGAGTCACAGTCACATGCAAGAAGGAGCCCAGGGCCAGGGGCGCCTCTGTCATTTAAGATTCACAAGTCGGGAGCAAATATTAATGCAGATTATGAAAGGTTGCTTGAAAATTAGCTCTGCCATCCTTGCACCTCATTAACGACATGAGTGTGCAGTGAGGACCTCCATGCTTCCCATCTCCTTCAGAGAGGAAGGATGAAAAGGGCTCCCTTGGGACAACGTTAGTCCATGCTCTACTGAGCTGCAGCAGAGACATGTTCACATGTTCCCCCCTGTTTCTGAAGGGGGAAAATAAACATAGCAAATAAAGAAAACAATGCACAAGCTATTTTAATGAGGAAGGCATTTCAGGGGAATGCCCCAGCCACCCCCACTTACTGTGCTTCATCTTACACTGTGGAGAAGTCTTAGACCGCATAAATGTCACCTTTCTGGTGACACCAAGCCAGAAGAAGTGCTTTGGAGGACATTTAGCGTTCGCCAACATGGAGAGTATCCTGTGGACTGAAAATCCAAGACCAGTCCAAGGTAAAAACCACAGAGCCCATATAGAGTGGACACAGGGGCTTTGGAAATGCTGCTCTGCAGATCTGCTGTTGATAGAGCACGTTTCTTGCTGACGCAAGGACTTAATGCTCCAGCTGCTGGACTCATTAACAGCTCTGAATCTTTCCTTAATTAACCTTCCTGAGCCTCACAGCTATAAAGAAAAGCTTGGAAAACCTGACAGCTAATGGTTCAAGCATGAAAAGTTGAATGCAAAGGTACAGAGATGATTTTTATTTATTCTTTTAAAAGGTCTTTTTGTTGTTGTTGTTTGTAGGTTTTTTTGGTTTTTTGGTTTTTTTTTTAAGACAAGAGTTTATTATCTCATCCAGAAACAGTCCAGCCCATCTCTACCTCCAGAAGGAAGCCATTGTCCGTCTACTACATCCCAGTCCTGATGAAAGCTTCCATCTCCCCACGACACTATGACCAGGTTGGTCTGGCCAGTCCCTGCAGCAGCTCCAGTGCCTGTCTCCTCTCACTCCTGCCCAGCCCCAAGACCTCCTCTCTGAGAGTAGTAAATGCACTCACATGCTGGCCCCACAGATGCAAGATGTAGGAACTCACATTTGCAGTGAACTGTCCTAGAGAGAAACACATTGCCTTCCCCTGCAGAGACACTTCCAGAGAGTGGTTCTGGGTGAGGAACAGCTCCAGGGAGATCCCCCCAGCTCACATCAATTGCTCAGATCATGATCCAACCTCTTCCTGCCCAAAGCACTGCTGCTGCCTCACCACTGTCGTGCTACAAAGAGCAGGGATGCCTTGGCTCCCAGCTGCCCCTTGTCCAGCAGTGGCCATGGGAGGCATCTCAGGGACCTCCTGACTCTGTGGATGAATGAATCATCCCCAACACCCCAGAACCACCCATGGAAGAAGAGGAACCTCTTTTCCCCTTCCGTCTGCATTGGCAGGAGAGGACCATGCCACGGCCAGTGGACAAGACATCTGGGTATCTTTGTGTTGGTCTGAAGCTCAGACCGCACATCATCATGACTGCTGGAGGCATCAGGAAGGTATTAACCAGAACTAGCTGGTTCCTTCTTTGAAATGGCCCCTAAAAAGAGCTCCTGTTGAGCTCCCTGGCTGGGACGCAGGAACCAAGAGGAGATCTGGCTCACTCTTCGCAGGCTGGAGTCATTCTGGATCACTCCTCGCCGTGTGATGCTCAAACCTTTGATAACTTCCATCGCAGCCACCAAACCCTTTCACTAGAGGAAACTTTTCCTGAGCAACTTGAAAGGAAGAGGGATGCACAGGCCACCCCTCTTCCTGGGGATCATTTTTAGAGGCAGGGTCTCCCCACCACCAGCCACCATGCCAGGAGCAGGCACCACTCCAGGGCTGTAGAGCAAACACATCCCAAAAGGGCAAGCAGGGCGAGGGAGCCAGGAGACAAGCCACAGCCTGTGTAACATCACCACAGCTCCACCAGCCCCACCAAGCAGCACATGCCTGCCAGATGCTTCACATATTGGGAGGAGGGAAGGAGAGGTTCGGAGGTCAAGGTCACAAGCAATGCCTGACTCCATTCTTTGTGAAGGGGCCATGCAGGGGGAGAGGAAGCTGGGAGGAAATACCAGCCTGTGTGTGTAAAAACCATCCAGAGTGAGATTCACAGTCACTTTTGCACATGTTTGGCTCAGGAAGCTGCAAGACATGGGGGTCCCTCAGCTGAAATGAAGGGCTGGGGAGGAGGTAGAGCAGCACAACATGCTGGGACAGCCTGGATGCTCCTTCCTGCATCACTTTAATGCCTCCGAGGGAGCTGAAACCATCCGGTTTAGGATCAGCCTCCAGCTATTGATGTTCACCCTCCCCTCATTCCCTTCTCTGTGGGAATGAAATGCTGCATTGGGAGTTGGAATTCCCACATCGACAAGGCTTGAACTCCCTCCATAACCTGGCACCTCCTGGAGTGTGTCAGCCCTGTCTCCCCTTTCCTTTGCCCGTTCGAGTATCAGTTGGCTCCTTGTACTCGAAAGGAGAAAGCTGCAGTTTCTGATGTAATCCCAGACACTTCTTTCCAAGGCTCAAGACCAAGTTAAACTAAACCAGACTGCACATATCAGAAATAAGAGCCTAGACACAAAGGAACAGTTTTGGAAATGCCACTCATGCCTCTGCAGGAAAACAGCCATCCAGCAGCAGTCATCTCCAGGTGACCATTTCAATGGCCTGGATCTAGATGGACCTGCTTTGATGAAAGCATGGATCTGGAGATCCATGATCTCCAGAAGTCTCTCCCAATGTGAAATATTCTATGACAATCTCCTACTCCTGGATATGGCTGATACACCTCCTCTACGCCTCCTGCTGCTGCATGTGATGCTAAACAGACTTGCAATATCTCAATAGCCATAAAACTTGATTTCTCACCGCCCAGCTCTTCCAGAGAGCAGCAAGCAACTACCCCAGTAATACCAGTAGTGCTTCTAGGGCATAGTCACACCCTGCCCACCCAGAACCATGACTGATTTGTATATTTAAGACAGAAAAATATAAAATCTAAATCATTAAACCACAAGAACCAAAAGATATGACTTCTAGCCACTGCCTTCTAAAGCAAGCATGCATGGCATAAACAGTGAGGCACAGCATTTTTGCTGCTTTAATTTAATTTTGGGTCACTTTTGTTCAATCAGCATCCATCAAATGGCACAAGACTGGTCACTAAACATGGGATCTGCTCCTATTTATGCATTTTAAAGCCAGAAAAAAAAAAAAATAACAACACTGTGATTTGGTGTCCTACAAAGAATATGCCAAAGGAGATCTCCAGCTTAATTCCTACTTTAAGACCAACAGCTGTGGCTGAATTTGGAAAAACATCTTTCCCTTTAGGAAAAACATCTCATCTGGATTTAAAGTTCTCCCAGCAACTGAAACTCTACCACAACCCAACCTTGAGGTACGCCAGCAGTGAATTTAGTAATATATACAATCAACATATGTGTTGTTACAGCTAACGTGAGAGGTTACAATTAAAACCAGCAGAGCCATGGAAGAAAATTAACATCACTTCTACTGCAGAAGGTACAGGATTCCCAAAAGTCCACCCATTTGGAGAGGAAAACCCTGAGTGAGGCATTATAAAATGAACCCATTAATAAGGATTCAGAAAACTGCCTACCCCAAAAAAGCACCTGATCTCCTTCTTAGAAAGCGCCACCAGGAGAAGTTTTTGCTCAAGGCAAATTTAGCAGCTTAAAGGCTTACCCTGCAAAGGAAGGAAACTTCTTGGACCTCCACTGTTAAAGCATGGTAGGTGGTTTTGCAAGACCTGCCTAGTCTGAGCAGAATCACTGTCGATTCCCAGGAGCCACAGGTGCACAGCAAGATGGGCACCAGCAGCAGCAAGCTGGAGTAAAGAGGCTCTCCCCAGGAGCTGGGAGCAGGTCAGGGGTGGGCAGCCCGCCCAGGAGCCCCCACCTTTGGTTCAGGTTCAAGCCAGCCTGAGGGAGCAGGGGTAAGTGCTGGCTCGCCTGGCAATAGCAGCATCCGATTTACAGCCATCGAAGATGACTTCAGCCCTGAAGGATTTGATGCCAAGAGCTGGTGCAAACTGCATGGCAATTATAAATCACCTGGCCATGAACTACAGCTTGAGGAGCATTAAATATATGCATTTCCCACTGAGAAGTGGAAAGGAGCACCTTCCTCCTCTGTACCAGCCACAGGAGCAGGTCTGAGGCAGCTGTGACCTGCTTTGCTTTTGTACCTGCAATGCATCTGTGCAGCAGAGCACATCAGCAGGAAGGCTGGGCGTGATTTCCAGCTGCCTTTTTTTGCTGCCTATGGAGCATGGCAATGTTCAGCATAGGACCTGCAATCTGCCCCAGGCTGAAGTCTTGCTCAAACACTCCTGTGCAAGGAACTCATGCCCTTCTCTCCTCCCAAATGAGTACAAAACCTTGTAGTTATTGACATGAAACAGGAACAAATTGTGCAATTTTTCATTTAGGTTGTGGTAGGGAGCTTGGGGCTTGATTGCCTGGGTTTGCTGTGAGGCCACAAGGCAGAAACACGATCTTTGTGAAATGAGAACAAACCTCTACACATGCTGCTGGGAATGAAGGTCCCTACACCAACCACCCTGCCCTGGAAGAAAGCAAGACCCAACAATCAGCTGATTGCAGCCACTGACTTTCTGCAGAATCTCTGGCAGCCAGACCACAAAGCATCTCTGTGCTGCTGTGCTGGCTGCATTTAAACCTCCATTAGAGAATCCATGATGAAAACATCACAGAGGCACCAAGGAGCTGGCTGGATGCAGGCACAGGCAGGAGTTTCCAAGTGATGTAGGAAAGCAAGGCCACCTGGTCAAAAAGCTGTGAAGTAACTCAAACTCTACATACAAAGCATGCATCCACTGGTTTTCTCTCTTTCTCCCTCTTTCTTTGCAGCTCATTTTAAACTCCACACCCCATGTCCTCTAGTCACTGGCTAGGGCAGGGAGGACCACGTGGCACAATGGAGACTAGGTCCTCTGTCTCCTCTCGCTTCCTTCACCCAAATCTTTCAGTTTGCCACCCTCAAAGTTAAAACAATCAAAATGTTCCAGTAAGGGTGGGGGGGGAAAAAGAGCACAGGAGTTGTTTAAAATCTGCTCACACAAAGATTGCTGCCAGAAAGCAGGATCCAACTTCAAAACCCCTCTGCATTGCTAATGACCTTTTAATAGCTCTCATTACAGAACATCTCACTCAGTTCTGGCACATCCCTGCCTGCCAAAACAAAGACCAGCATTTCCACAGGCAAAACCCATCTATTTAAGTGATCCATTCAAGGACTTTAGAAAAGTATTAATAATGCAACTCTGACAAACTAACAGTTTCACTCCTGTGCAACAGATGCCTTCATTGAATGGCAACTCATTTAACCTGCCTCTTTAGTCAAGCATTTCCCACTCCCAGTGGAAGCTGCCATTGAAAATGTGGCTTAGAAACAAAAGCTCAGCAGCAGGAAAGCAGAAAAAGCCATAATAAGATGCACCTCTTTTACTCTGAAAATCTATGCTTAACCTGTAGCACACACTCATACCTAGTCTTGAGTGTACACACACTTAATCGTTTATACAGAGGTATACAAGTGCCCCAAAACACATCAGGTCTGGGTCCCGCATGGTGCTGTACACGCAGAGAATATCCAAATAAATTCTCCTTGCCCTGTGACTCTATGGTCTTCATGCCTGGCGTTACTTTGAATATTACTTCTGATTTACACCTTCCTGGGATGACTCATGTTGTCCTCTGCTCTTGCACCTCATCATGGCTTTTTTCCCCAGCTGGTGGGATCTGCTCCAGGCAAGCGCATCGATTCCTACTTTTCTCCGTTACAATCCAGAGTGCTCTGCTGAAATTGCAATGACATAAACAGTGGCACTCACAGAGGGAATGGATAAGCATAAGACAGAGAAAGCTGGCAAAATAGCAGCACTTCTTCAAAACATCATGTCCATCAGGCTTTAAAAAAAGAGAGAGAGAAAGTGAGGAGCTAATGGAACATAATCTACTGCCTGGCTGCATTTTGTCTTGCAAAGAGATCTCAGCTCAGAGCCATTACAGAAAGAGTAAAAGCATGCATCTACCTAGCATTACTCCCTGCTTTACAGATGGAAACCACTGGCAGAGAAAGAGCAGTTAGTACAGGTCCACGGCAAAACAAGAGCGGCAAAGCTCTGTGTCATGGGCACCCCATCCTACTGCTTCCTGATTTGGTCTGGACTTCAAGGGCTACAGAAACTTCATTTCCCGTGAATCACCCATCATAAAGTTAGCTGTTGCACATATGCACATGGAGCCCCTCCACCAGTAAGCCTTTGCAGGGGAGAGCGCTTGGTATCTGCTCTGTCCTTAGCTTGTCCTCAGCCATCTGATCCCAGGTGCTCTTCAAGTTGGGGCACGGGGTATCTAGGAACCAGTCTTTTCACCATCCAAAAAAAATTTTAAAAAAGGCAGGGATACTGGACTTGCTTCTCCCATCAAAAGATCCAGACAAGCTGGTGCAAAAAATCCTGAGCCTTTCTCTGCACTAAACCATCCTCCCCCCATGCTCTTCTGGTTTTCATTGCCAGCTCTAAACAGTTGGAAGTGGCTGCTGCGATAAACATCAGCTGCATCCTCCTCCACAGCTGCCTGCAGTTGAGCAGCAGGAAACATTATTCCTGCATCTGTCATGGATGAGTCTGGGGCTCTGAAGTGCTTTAAGATGTCTGTGCAATATATTACCTATCTGCTTCTCCTATTTCTTCAAGTCTCAATGGAAATATTTTATGTTTTATTTAAATGTATCAACTTAGAATACATCCATCTTCTGCAAGTGGGGAAGCATATCTCTGCATAATGCTAGTTATGTGGGCAGTCAACTTTCAACAAATGAAAGTTAATTACCTTTCTGTAGGTTTTTTTTTTGGTTTAAGAAAATAGAAACTTCTATTTGAATGATTTTAAGAGACCAAAAACAAGAACAAAAAATTTGACCTTCACTCGCACTCTGGTGAAAGCAACAAAAATCAACTGTTTTTCCTGAGCTAAATCTGTTTGACCTGTGCCCAACCCTTATAATTTCCCCACAGCAGGTTTAGGAGGGGATGAACTCTGCACAGCTGCCATATGGAGCCATTAAACACAACAAGGAACACCAGGTGTTGCAGTAGCAGGTCCCATCGCCAGTACTGGGTCCCCAAAGCCAAGCGGAGCTCTCAGGTGAACATAAATGCAGATTATGGGGCTCCTTAGAGTGGGGAAAAAAGGCCATGTGCACATGCAAAGATTCACACCACTCTGGGAAGAAGCACTCATGTTAACTTCCCAAAGTGGTGCCAGAAGCTGTGAGAGTTACATGAGCTACAGGAGGCTTGGCCCTTTGTTTCCATGAGATGCATCACTGCCATTCATCGCCAGCACCAAATCTGCTCATCCACTCCTTGCTACTCTGCCCTGATGGCTCTTGGGGTGAGTTTTTGCCTATGGAAAAGTGTTACCATAAGAAAAGGAGCATATGCAAAAATGCCACTGCCATCCCCAGCTTTGAATGCCTGCAGCCATCCTCCTTTCTCTGGATGCTCGTGCTTGCAGCTGACTCCTCCAGCTTGTCTGCCTGGTGTAGCGAGATTGGCTGGGGAAATACATGAAGCACCTTACCCAAGCAGCTGCAGCAATATTTCAAAGCTCACCCTTTAGGGCAGCTGGGGCCAGTGAAGGATCAGCCCTCCCCAGCCTGGCATGAGCTCCCCGATGCTCAACAAACTCCAGCAAATATGAGAAATCACAGCCTAGGGGAGATGCTGTCATTTCCACCCTTGCCTTGATGCCTGGTTTTGATCAGATGCTGAAATACTCCTGCCCCATGCATCTTGTCTCAGAGCAGAGAAAACCTGCTGGCAAAAAAGAAAAAG